>JASDQU010297790.1:0-14047 GCA_032191745.1 Picea mariana | reverse complement strand
CCAGAAATTTCTGATCTTGGCTTAGGTGACTCTTGGGTTACTTCTGGGATTCCTTGCTCCACTCTCTCTGGCTGTTCGAGCTGCATTGACTCTGCGTTTGTGGTCTGGGGTGGACTGGTGGTGACGGGGTTTGGTGATTGGGGTGGTGGTGGTGGTGGTGGGTGTTCAGTGATGAATGTGGACGAAAATGTTTCAAGCTCCGGGTCATCCTGAATGTCAATGATAGTGATGGCTTTGACCGCTGAGTAGGTGCGGGGAGTGGCTAATGCAAGGGGTTGTGGGTTCAGAGGTTTGTTCAGTGAGACCCCGGTTCTAGGCCTCTTCACCAATGGTTTGGTACTGAACACAATGCCTTGGATCTGGTTAGCATCCTCACCTGACAACACTGCATCAGCTAGCAGTGGCCGGAGGGCCGGTCTTTTCTTCTGCTCCAACTGTTGTATGTCTTCTTCCTACTTAGAGTCTGATTGTGCTGGAGCATATGGCTTCTGTGGCTCTGGACCTGAGCTTGGTCTGGCTCCTTCTTCTTTGTATTTATTATTCAATAGCTCCACAGGTAGGATATAATGCATTCCCAACTTATGTTGATTATGTTTGACTCCTGGCCATGACATGACTTCCCTGTCAAAGGCCTCCTCGTCCAGATAGAATGGAAGCATCCTTGTGTGGATATCTTCCCTGCTAACATGTCTCGGCCAGACAAATGTATGGTGCTAGTTCATGATGAAGGCAATATTTCTCGTATTACAGTTGAGGAGCTCCCGTGGGATACGCAACCTCTGTGTTGCATCTATCAAACCGTTGTACCACTTAGCAAATTCTGTGGCATTGAAGGCTGTATTCTCTGAATCTAGCCTAGACTTCCATGGCTCGAACATTTTCTCCATGTGCCCTTTGTCTAGTATTTTTGACTGTCTTCCCATAGGTGGATTCCATTTGAACATAGTGAATTCCATCAACAAATATCCATAAGTGAAGGTTCCTCCCTTCTCCTGTGCTTTCTCGCATGCTACTAGGAGTTCCTCTAGCAGGTAACTACACCAATTGAATACAACTCCATTGATGCAAAAGTAAGCTACTGATAATGCATCTAGTGTGCATTTGCCTTTGTAGTATGATCTCATAACCTTGCTGGCTATGATGTAACAACCAGTCCAGACTGTCTCGGGTAATATGGGTTCAATTACTGTTGTGCGTCCCCCCCTCTTTGTGTTGAATTTTTCATACAAGCGAATCTCGCCTTTCTTTTTGTCATGCTTACTAGGACCCTAGAATCCTTTCAACACATCCTCTCCTTGGGAGGATAGTCCAGTAAGATTTTGGATGTCTTCATCATGGATTGGATACCACTTATCCAACCATAGACTTCTGTCATGCACCCTTCTTATTAGAAATTTCGTGCACCGTGCAACCTCACCAGTGGTACCAAAGATTGGTGGGTCTCTCAGGTTCATGATGGTTGAATTGAAGAAGTTGATGAAGTCTGATTTTGGCACAAATTGCATGCCTCCTAATCCATCTGGAGCCATCTCCCAAAATACATCTGTGTTCATCTAAGGAAACAAGACTAAATCTGTGAGGTCAAGATCGAGGAGGTTAACATGATCCACCTTCCCTTTGAGATCACCTATGATCTCGAATCATGGGTCATAGGGCTCATTTGGTACCACTTCTTTAGACATGGAACTTCGGCTTGTTGTGTCTCTCGGCATTCACACTTCTATGGCAGCTAAGGATCGGGGTTACGACTGCGGATTTCACAATGATACAGGCTGGTTCGCTCTACTGAATTTGGAAATGGCTATGTTCTTTTGGAAACGATCCATTCTCGGGCGAGTTATCAGGGTCTTATCCTTGGCTTAACGGGAAAATTTAATAATAAATGTTGTTCATCATGATCGTATGGATGCAACTAGATCTTAGTTGTCTGACGGGATGGTTTAACGGGGTAAATCCTATTGGGAGATTCTGGCTTTGACTTATTTGCGTGAGTGGGGTAGGGACGTGGTCGATTTCAAACCTTTTCGTTTGATGGGTAGGTATCCCGGTGTGAACTCCGATGGCATCTTTGCATAACGTGGCTTTATGGCTTAACTGACCTTAAACGTGGTACCGAAGTGGAAAAAATATTGTGCCTAGACTGGGTTCGTGTGGAAAATGGACTTGGATCGTATTCAGATTCATCGTCCCTCCGACCACAAAGGTTGTCCCCATCATATTAATGACTGTCATTAATGGATTCTCTTATTGTTTAGATCCTGCACTGTTGAGTCATTAGTTCTATATCAAACAACACTTAAACATAAGATTAACTATGTGTCATGGTGCAACACTGCACACATCGACTTTATTAACTGAATTTACAAAATGTTTAGAAAACTCAAATCTAACTAATGTACAAGCTCCTTCAGACTAGAGAGACAATCCCTCTTTATCAGTTTTGAGACAGTTAGGGCTTCAGGCGAGTGCCATTCACCCATATTGGTCGCAACACACCATCTAGTTGCGCGAGTCTAACTTCTCCTGAGGGTCAGATCTCCGCAATTATGAATGGTCCTAACCAGTGCATGCGCAACTTGCTAGGATGATTCTGGTACCGACTATCATAGAGTAGCACCTTGCCTCCTTGCGTGAATACCTTGTTCTTAATGTGCCTGTCATGCCAAGCCTTTTGTCTTGCTTTTTCAACTGACTGATGGAAGTATGCTAGAAATCTGGTCTCCTCGAGTTCTTGTAACTCCATAAGTCTCTGCACTGGATTCCTCTTCTATCATACATGTGACTTGTGCAATATATAGACTTGGAGTGATGAATTATGCAGGCACCATTGCTTCTCTCCCATAAACTAACTGGAACGGTATGTACCTATGGAGTTTATTTGTGGTTGTCCTTTAAGCTCGTAGTACAGCTGTAAATCTATCATCCCATTCCTCCCAGTTTGCACAACAGACCTTTGTCAACCCCCTTTCCAGAATCTTGTTGAAGGCTTCGACTGTTCCATTGGCCTGTGGGTGGTAGGGACTTCTCTTGTGATGTTGAATAAGGAATTCTGTTGTAAGTGGTACTATAATGCTGCTAATGAAATGAGCTCCCTGATTGCTGGTTAGGCTCCTTGGACATCCGAACCGAGTAATGATATTCTCGAAAATGAACCTGGCAGCAATATCTATTGAACAGTCCTATACAACTATTGCTCCTGCCAAACGGGTAAGGTAGTCAGTTGCGGTAATAATGTACCTAGCCTTTGAATGCTTGGCGATAGGTTTGATTGGTCCAATGAAGTCAACTGCCCATTTCTCAAATGCTTGTAGAACTCTAACTGGTTATAGTGGTAGTTCATCTCGGTGTGACGGCTTACCCACTTGTTGACAAACATCACATGATCTAGAGTATACTTTTGCATCCTTGAAGAGTGTTGCCCACCAAAGTCCTGCCTGGAGAACTTTCTATGCAGTGGCCTTTCCTCCTACGTGGCCTCCTACAACTCCACTATGGAATTCCCAGAGTATGTCCTGTCTTTCATGATCCAGGACACATCATCTGAGGATGTTGTCTAGTCCTAGTTTATACAATTTTCCGACGATCAATTGGTAATATGCTGCTCTAACAACCATGTGGCATTTCTGGGTTGTGGAATATGTTTATGGACATGCCCCTATACTTAGGAAGACTGTTATGTCCTCCAGGTATTCCAGCATGGCCTCAATCCTGAACAAGTATGCATCTAGGAGCTGATCATCTATTGCTCCGCCACTTTCCCCTGACTCTAACCTAGACAAGTGATTAGGTCCTACATTGCATCTTCCCGCCTTGATGATAAATTCAAATGAAAATTCCTGAAATAACAACAGCCATCTACAAATTCTCCCTTCCAACACAGGTTTGTTAACTAGATATTTCAATGCAGAATGATCAATAAAGAATTTGAAATCAGACCCTAAAAAATAATGTCTAAATTTCTACAAAGCATAAATCATGGCTAAACCCTCCCTTTCCGTCGTTGTGTAGTTTTGTTCTGCTTGCAACTTTCGACTCACAAAATAGATAGGGTGATCCATAGCTCCATCACCAGGTTGCATTAAGATAGCTCCTAAGGCAATTCCTGAAGCATCTACATGGACGTGAAATTACTTCTCCCAGTTTGGGAATATCATAATCGGTGTTGTGATGAGTTTATCCTTGAGTGTCTCAAATTATTTATCACATTTTGGAGTCCATTGGAACGTTTCATCCTTTTTCAGTAAGATTTCCAGAGGTGCAGTAATGTTGGCATATCTTCGGATGAACCTGCGATAGTAACCTGTGTGTCCCAGCGCAGAGCGCAATTGTTTATAACTCGTGGGTGGAGGCATACTCATAATGACCGCAACTTTGGATGGTTCTACCAATACTCCTTCCCGATGGACTATATGGCCCAACAAATTCTCATGTGGTACACAAAAGATACACTTTCTGAGATTCAATGAGATCTGCAACTCTCTGCATCTGTCCAACATTAGCCGAAACAATGCTACATGTTCCTTGAGCAGGCTATATATTGTTCAATCATCCATATAGACTTCTATAAATTTGTGAATGAACTCTCTAAAAGATGCTATCACAATCCTTGAGAAAACTGCAGGGGCATTCTTTAAGCGAAATGGCATCACATTGTATGCGAAGGATCCCCATTCTATTATGAAAGTGGTTTTATTTTTGTCCTCTTCAACGATCATGACTTGGTGGTATCCTAAAAATCCGTCTGTGAATGAGTATGCTTCCTTTGCCACAACTTTTTCTAGTGCCTCATCTGTAAAGGGTGTTGGGAAAGGGTCATGCACACATGAAGAGTTGAGACTTATGTAGTCTACATAGACTCTAATATCCTCTATTCCTTTCTTGCTTTGAATAACTATAGAGCTAAACTACTCTGCTTCTTCTACTGCAAAAATGAGCCCTTCTTCCAACATCTTATCTATCTCCTTCTTAACCTTCTCTTTTTCTCTAGGGTTAAGACAGTATGGTCTATGTATGACAGGCTTGGATCCTAGTTTTAGTTCAATCTTCATTTCTCCCATAACTCCTTTGATTCCCTTTAACTCTGAAAAATTCTCTGGGAACAAATCCTCATATTCCCACAACAAACTTTGTATTTCTTGACTTCTTTGTTCATCCCAGTAGTCTCCTACCATATCTATCTTGGGTTTCTTTGTGGTCCCTATATTGATTTTGCGCAATTTTAATGGGTGATTGTAGGAACTATTAGTCTGGTTGGGTATGGTGTTTTGAATTTCTCTGCTCCCCTCTGTATCTTTGATGGCTAGGTTCCTCAGTCCCTCTAAGTCATCTAGGCTTTCTGAATCTCTGTTAATCTGGCAGCATTCTATAGGTTTCTCGATTGAGGGCAATTGGAGATTAGTCTTGAGTTCTTGGTTATGTTTGGAAAATACCACTAAGTTTGATTTCTGATTACCACTATCTGTAAAAATAAATTCTTTAATCCTTTTTAGGACTACTTCAAGCTTAGGGTTCTTACTTGTAAATGAGAAGTCCTTGAAAAACTGAGCTGCCAGTGTTTTCCACTCGTTGGTTTGTCTTCTGGTTTCCTCATGTATAAACCAAGATTTCGGGATTGGACCTAGGGAGTGGGGAAATACCTGGACCCAGAAGTGAGAGTGTGTCCCCGCAGATTGTCACTGTGTCATGCACTGTTCAATATGTATTCTAGGATCTGATTCTCCATTGAATAGTTGTGCAACTTGGAGATCTGTCTGTATCTCCGATTCCAACTGCCTCTTATTCTGGAACCTGTACTTGATAGCTTGTTTCACCTCCTCCCAAGTTCAGAATATGGTTTTATGATTAGCCCACCATCTGGCAGGGGTGTTCTGAAAAGCTACATATAGTACCAAGATTCTTTGATATTCTCTTACCTTTTCTTCCATGTTGTGCAGAAAACTATCTAGATTTGAGGTGCCATCGTATACTGGGTGTTCTCTAACTTTGGTCCCAACCCATCTGGTGGCTCTGACAGTTGTGCGTCTTCTTGAGAATATTTCTTGTGAACCTTGTTTCCAACTATCAAAAGACAATTCTGAATCTTCATCTGCTGACTATATAATTCTCCAACTTACTGATCCATCAGCAGTGGGATTTATATAATCGTTTCTTGTTCCTACTGTTACGGTGTACAACTGGTCCAAGTATTCTCCCTCCATATTATTGTTTGTTGGTTCTATATACTTGGGTCCTACATATGGATCCAAAGGTTAAACTACCTTGATTCCATCAACCTCAAAGGTCATGGTGTCTTTCTTTAAGTCGATTACTACATAATTGTCATAGGCCTGTTGACGGGCGAAATTGACTGCTCGTCAACTGGAGGAGTGAATCTGGTCCGGGGTTGTCTAATTAACCCAAGTCATTTGGATTAATCCACTCTGATGGGTTTAGCGGCTCCATTGGTTGATCTAAGTCCTAAAGAAAGAGAAAAACAAAACTAAAGAAAATGCAATAACTTGATGAATAATAATCGCTTAAAACTATATATAGATCTAATATATATTTACGGTTTAACTAACTAATACTTATGAAATAATTCTACTTATAATATGCACAATATATATAAATGATTCTATTTATAATATATATAATATGTACAAAATACAAATTTTAATCTAAATCCGTGAAAATCGAATGTAGTTTGATTTTTTAAACAACAGTAAAGCTATTATCTAATCTTTTTGGTTTGTTTTCTTATAATGTTTATATAAAAAAATGAATATCAAACTGTCTAATTAAACAAAAGAAATAAGAGGTGGTAAAAATGTGTTTTAACTACAGGGAACTGTTATATTTATTATGCTAATGAAATGAAATAACAAGCTGACCTGTTGTCGCATCCAATATCTGTTCGATGTGTAGCATCCAGTCACCTTATCTGACGAGGTAAACCTACAACAGATTCTGAAACTACTTCTCATAAATGTGAAGCAACAATGATGAAGTTCAAATGACAGAACATATAAAAGATACGATCACAACAATCTCATAATTTTACAAGCAGACACATTAAGATAAATCCTGCTGTGAGAACTTGTGTATAAACGTTCAATCAAAGATAAATATAAATCTTTTAATTCAAGTTTAAACAAATGATTACTGTGTGTTAAATCTGTAACACGAAACATGGATATTATATAAACTTTTATCATACCAACTTGTAGTAAACCATGACAGTGAAAGCAATCATAATATATTTACAAATTGAAATAAACATGACTTGAATAAAAACACAATATGGAAAAGCTAAAGCTGTGACAAGTATTATATTCCATTCAAGTCTGTAAATGAAAAATCCATAGTCTTGCCCCAGGCAAAGATGATCCAATGTTTACAAAATAACATGTTTATATAGGTTCTGGGAACAAAAATGTTTCCTATTGATAATATCAAATCTGTTCCAAAAATATGGGGGATGCAACCTCCCTGATTTTACTAGATATCAAAACTATCAAGAGTCGAATCTATTTACTAAAAACATAAAGTTGATATGGTTGGGAAATGTCAACAGTGCTTCATATCTCCTTGGAAATCATGGGTTCCTGAAAACAAATGAAAATGGGAAGATTTTAGATATGTTTTAAATTATCAAATCAAGCAATTCAAAATTTTCTAACTGGCTACTGATTCTTACGATTCTGTAGCTAGTTATAATAGAAACTACAATCTTATTTTATTCAATAAACGGAACAAACTAATCTTTATAAGAGAGATAATCTATTCAATCAAATCGTATATGCTAAATTGAGAGTGACAAAATCATGTTAAACTTCAAAAAGATCATACCTCAAATCATGGGATTAAAACATATCAAGCAATCTTGGAGTTTACGATTGCTGTTGATGCTTCTACATTCTTAAAAATGACAGATCCTGTAGTTTTTAGGCGTTTCTCCTTTGCTTGAGTTATAGATTGGAGTCTACTATTCTCGTTTGTCAATGAATCCACTTGGTCTTTTAAATATTTAAGCCCAGATTGTAGTAAAGGCACATCCGTATAATACCTGTCGATCCAGGATCGACACTCATCACACTGTGGCTGTAGGGACTGTGCATTGGCACTGACAGCATTAAGGGCTGGAGAATCGTCCATGCGAAAGGTAGGTTTATCAAAGATTTGAATGCTCGAGAATTCTAGGTTATGTTTTAGATATGGAGTCAGGTTGTTTACATAGTCATAGGGTGTGTCAGGATAGAGCCCGTATGACATGGGGTCTTCTTCAGCCAAAAACCTCTCAATTTTTGAGTCTGAGTCTTCACTTAATTTAATTGTGTTGTTTGTGTCTACACAAGGTTTGAATTTATTTCGAGCACATCGTGAAATCAAATGACTAGCCCTTTTATTCTTGTAATTAACATCGATGCTACCCTTTAGCTTCTTCCCTGAGGGTTTTTTAATAGTTTTAGTGCAACTCTTTGGGTGTGAACCCGGTTGATTGTCCGGTTGAGTAACATCAGGGTAGGTTGAGGGTTCATTATTAAGGGCAAGATCACAGGGAAAGAGCGGTGGAGGAGAGGCGGTAGGTTTCACAAGGGTTTCTATGATAACCGACTTATCAACCTGTCCCAACTCACTGTTGCCAAAGCCATTTCGTAAAATAAATGCATTCCAACAATCATTTTGTAATTGCAACTGGTGCACAAGGATAATTTTTATAATCCCATGGTGAAATAAACTCGAATTAGACCTCTGCCTCCTAAACCATTTTCCCATCTTGTACAGACTTCTAAGCAGGAAGTAGGGCATATTCAATGGGAAGCTAATGAAACTCATAAGCAATCGCAGATGATACAGAAAAACTAGCGCAAATCTTCCTTCACACGTAATGAATTGTTTCACAATAGCAAGTAGATCATGCCACCTAGGTTTTAAAGATGAGACAGGCATACCTCGATCGCAACTAGTGATTTTTTGTGTGGTGAACATCAAAGTCCAGGGGACCTCTTCAACTTTTGCATTCTTGAACCATTTTTGCCCGACAGCTGGTAAACCCATGTCTTGGCTTAAAAACTCCTCAGTTACCTCTAACTTCACGTCACCTATCTTTTCTCTGCAGCCATCGAAGGTCATTGCAAACTCTTGGGCAACTCGCAGATTGAAACCCTTACATTTTTCAATGAACAAATGCCAACCGTTCCTTTCTAAATCGTCCCTAGCGTTATCATACGATAGCAAGGTTTGGATGTCATTCGGCTTGATCCTCACCACTGGAGCCATGGTGAATAGAAGGGAATCAACATAGCACTCACAGGTAGAGTTTGATAAAAAGCCACAGAGCCATAGCCTCAAGCCTCAACAAAACAATGCTATGACAGTTCAAACGTTAAGCAGAGGCGTTAATCACCATGTGTGGGAACAAAACCGTGAAGCCCGAGACCATTCAAAAGAGTAATGGCATGTTGTACTTCATATCCCACCTTGGCATTGGGTACGTATTAGGATCAGAGAACTTTGAAAACCACAGTACGTGCATTCATAGATTAATCACAAAGGTAAGTGCATCTAAAAAAAAATGAATAATTCAAAGTTTCATGAATCAAATCTCTATCAATATCAATCGAATATTAATGAATGGAGGTCTTTCACTTATGCAACCAAGGCATGTTTAGAACCAAGGGGTTATAAGCAAGGAGAACAATCATGTTCATAGAAAAAATATGACAATTCTATAATAAACCATATGAGCGGTTCTCCTTTGATGAAAAATAGAAACAAAATGTCATTTCCAGCTGCGAGTTTTCATGCTTACAGTCATGAAAACAAAAATCAAAAAGAAGATATGTAAAAAGATACAAGTGTCGTTTAGTGACAATTCTCATGATGAGTAATGAAAATTTAGAGGTCCTATGTAGGCAGCTTATAAACAATAGTAATTATATCACTACTGCCAACAATGGCGACACACTGGTAGAAGTAGTTATCTCTGCCAAATGAACGAGTTCATATTAGAATGATCAGAAAAAAATTTGAATTGAAAACAACCGAAAATCTATCTGAACATCGTAAATAATTATAATGCATTCCAGTTTCAGACTACTGTTATTTTAAAGAGACGACAACTGATGACAATCTTAACAAAAGAGAGCCACGATATTAAAGTTAAAATCTTCAATACTATTGACAGGGCCGCTGCTTCCAGCAGGTGTCCATAGCCTCGACAGGGATGTCAATTAACCCATTGTATCCTGTTAAGAAGTTCTAGATCAGAACGAAGGACATTTAAGGTAAAAGAGAATCCATATTTGAGAATTTTGATTTTACCTGACATTGCTTCGCTGCCAGTGGGTATGTTCAATACCCCGACGAAGTTATCTTGGTGTCATGCATGCATTTACCCACTGCCAGCAGACCTGTTTAGTATCCTGGTGGGTTTACAAGCACTTCCCACAGCTCTCTGGAATTTTATTTAGTTTTTAGAGATATTTAATAGAGCGGGGCGACGCTGAAAATTCTAGTTTTTGGACACATCTTAGTAAGTCGCAGACCTTGAAGAAATTTTATAGCTATCCTTTATTAAGATTTGGAAATAGTTTGTTAATAAAACTGACTTTCAAGAGCAGGGAGACATCTCTGAGTTGTTCTCTTAAGGAACAGGGACAACGTAAAAAGAATTTTTATGGATGATCGTGAATATCTTCAGTTGCAGATTGAAATCAAGAAACGCTTTTCAAACAACAAGTTATCTTCAATATGGTTGCAAACTCAGAGAAATACCAGAATTGATGTTCAAATAACTTTCAACAGTCATTTTTGAGGGGAAATTTTTCTATTATTTCTATCCGAACTAACCCATGATACAGGCATATATGTTTCAAAAGAAAGACTGATAAGCAAAAAGGAAAAAGTCAAAACAAATCAGCAAAGAAAAAACAAACAACAAACAAAACAAAAAATATTTACACAGTGTGCATGGGAACGTCATCAGGCAAAGTACCTTTTTAGAGCTTGGTCATTCATCGGAAAGGTGTCTGGCTATCTCTCTAAATTTTGTAATCGGAAGGAACTGGGACCCAATTTCTCAACAATTAAAAATGGTCCCAACCATAAGTTCTGAAACTTAGTATGCTCACCTTTTCCCTCATGAGGTTTGTCCCATTTTAGGACAAGGTCACCTACCTCAAAATTTCTATCAGAGGCATAATTGGAATCAAACCAGTTTTTAACAATGAGTTGATGTTGATCCAATTTCCATTTTTCTTGAGCCCTCACTTCTTCTAATTTTAACAAAGCGTTAATTCGACTCTCCAAAGGGGGACAATCTTCTTCCCGTACTTTCTGCGATAACTACAGAGATGGAAGAAGGACATGTGGTGGAAGAATCGCCTCCATGCCGTAAACGAAAAAGAAAGGTGAGTTACCCACAACAGCTTTAGGAGTCACTCTATCAACCCAGATTGCGTTTAACAATGCGTTATGCCAATTTTTATGGTTTTCGGAGACCGTTCTCTTGATAATTTTGATCAGATTTTTATTAGTCGATTCTGCCAAATTGTTGCCTTGGGGGTAATAGCTAGCATAGTACTTTAATTAAATTCCTTTTTCTAGAGCGAAATCACTCATTTCAAGAGATGAAAAATAAGAAGCATTATCAAATACCAGGCATTTAGGGATACCGAAACGAGTAATAATATTCAAATTCAAGAAGGATATTACCTAGCTGGTATTTACAGCTTTTAGTGGGGTAGCCTTGGACCACCTGGTGAAGTAATATTTGATTGTTATGATATACTTATGCTACTACGAGGATGGTAGATTGATTGGGCCTATAATATCTAGACCCCACTACTGAAAAGGGGACTCTACCGAAACTGGTTGCAAAGGGAAAGCTGGTTTTTGTATCCGTCCAGATGCTTTTTGACAAATCACACATTTGTGACATAAAGCATGAGCGTCTTTAAAAAGGGTAGGCCAGTAATAACATTCTCTTAATACTTTATGGGCAATGGTGTCTCCACCAAAATTCCCACCAGCTTCTCCTGCATGCAATTCCAATAAGACTTTTTCTGCTTCATCTTCCTCACGACAGCGCATTAGTACTCCATCAAAATTTTAACGAAATAAAATACCATTAATCAGCTGAAAAGAAGCAGATTTTAATATTAGTGCTCTCCTTTTTGTGGGATCAAGGTGACAGGGAGCTGATCCATGTATAAGACAAAATTTTATGTCATCATACCAAGGACTAACAGGGTTTTGCGCACAACAGATTTGATTTTGATAGTGCTGTCCCGAATTTAACATATCATTTTCCTCTTCCTGTCCTACAGTTGAATAAGCAACCAACTTGCATAAACCTTGGCCTTTTACAATTTGTGCTGGGGTGATTTCTATATCATATTCTTGCAAGGATGTGATCCATTTTGCCCTTTTTTTTCCTAGTTCTTTCTGTACTAAAACATTTCTGACAGTCGGGTAAGGAACAATGATTTTCGTCCTAGATTTCAATAGATAAGATTGAAAGTGCTTTACTTCTTTGAAAACAGCATAGGCTTGTTGATCTACTGTTGGGTAATGAAGTTCTTCCCCCTTGAAGGATGAGCTCATAAAGGCAATTGGGACCTCATTGTTTTCAGCGTTCTTTTGAGTTAGGACAACAACGTAAGATCGGTCAGAGGCAAACATGTAGAGGGTGAAGTCTTGCAAAAATTCAGGGCTCATTAGAGAAGGAGCATCTATTATGGCCTTTTTTATTGAATCAAAAGCCTATCTTTCTAGAGGTCCCCAATGGTACTGTACATCCTTTTTTATTAGGTTTTGTAATGGTCTCATCATTTCTGAAAAGCTGGGGACGAATCTCCTAACAAAGTTTATCTGACCTAAGAAAGATTGCATGGACTTTTTTGACAAGGGAGGGGGAAATTTTAAAATGACTTGAGTCCTTTCAGGGTCGATAATCATCCCTTCGCTCGATATAATGAATCCGAGGAGCTTACCTTGTTCTACTGCGAAGATAGATTTTTTAGGATTCAAAGAAATGTTGTACTTACGACATCGCTGTAGAACGGATCTTAAATGAGCAAGATGATCTTCTTTATTTTTCGAGAAGACAGTGACGTAATCTAGGTAAACTACTACAGATTGATTGATTAAGCCTCAGAAAGTGATATCCATCGATCTCTGGAAAGTGGCACCGACGTTTATGAGTCCAAAGGGCATCTTTCTATAAGCATAGGTGCCCCATGGAGTGCAGAAGGTGGTTTTGAGTTGGTCTGGAGGAGACATAAGGACTTGGTTGTACCCTAAAAAACCATCCAACAAGGATAATCTTTCAAAACCAGATACATGTTGAAGGATCTGTTCCATGGGAGGGACATGGTAGTTGTCTTTATCAGATGCTCGATTAAGATTTTGTAAATCAACACATAGTCGAATTTCACCACTCTTCTTTCTAACAGGGACAAGATTAGAATCCCATTGTGTCTGCCTAACTGGGAAAATTATCTTAGCATTCAGGAGTTTTTTTAATTCCTTCCTGACCGTTGGTTCGCGTTTTGGGTGTATTTTCCTTAACTTTTGTTAAAAAGGTTGGGTTTGGGGTTTCATGGGAATAATGTGTTGTATGATGTTAGGATCAAAATGTTTTTAGGTCGTCGTACGTCCAAGCAAAAACATATTTGAATTCCTTAAAAAACTTAATAAATGCTACTTTTTCTTGCTCAGAACACCCCAACCCTAAATTAATGCACTGTGGATTGTCTTTAGTTCCCAAATTTACTTTTTCGTACACCAAAGAGGAACTATTCATTTTACAGTTCATTGATTTTCTGAACTTGTCGTGAAGGTCATAAATTTTTTCTAATCTAACTACAGATTTTGGGATAGAGTTTACCATGTTTGATGAAGATTTTGGAGATCTCAAGTCTGGTATTACCATAAAGTCACAAAGATTTTCGTCATGCATACCTTCGTCAATCACCGCACCCTGGAACATTTCTTCCATATGCAGAAAACTTATGATCTGTTGATCGTCATTGAAGACTCTCCAATTCATGATGTTGTCTAGGAT
>JASDQU010297786.1:0-14050 GCA_032191745.1 Picea mariana | reverse complement strand
CTTATGTTTACGAGTTAGGTGCAACATTTATGTATGTTACTTATTTGCATGGATTAGGTGTCTCTCTTATTTGTATGGGTTATAAGGTGCATTGCTAATTTTTGTGGGTTCTAAGGTGCATTATTTATTTGTGTGGGTGAAAGGTGTGTCACTCTTGTGTGGGGGGTAAGTGTGTCATCTACATGTTTGCATATTTGTATGTGTTAGGTGCATTGTTATGTATGTAGCTTATGTGTGTCATTTATGTGTGTGTTGTGGGTGCCTTATTTATGTGTTTACAATAGCATCCCTAGGTTTTTGGAAAACATGTATCAACCAAAAGAAAAGTTCTTTTTAGTTTATTTTTGTAAATTTTTCTTGCTCAAATTTTCATTTTCTTGACTTTCAACAAAGATAGGGCTCCAATATTTTGATCAAATCACCCTCATATCTTGGATTTATAATCTGAAATTTGAACACGTTTTAGAGGACACCTTCCTCTACATACCCACCAAATTTTAGTATAAACTATTGAGTTTAAGTACCATGCACAACTATTTTAAATAGTAACATCAGTTTAGTATTTTGACCAATGCACTTTTAATTATTGGAGATAGACTCTAAATTTGGATATGTTGTAGAGGAAATATTCCTCTACCTCATGTTCAAACTTCATCATAATATTGCATAGAATAGAAGAGAAAAATTTACATTTCCTTGGATGTATTCATTTTTTTTTGATTTGGCTTTGAATATTCCATCTCTAAAGCTTGGGTTACATATGCCACTTAGAGAGGTGATTAATAACTATTTAAAGGTAAGATTAATTAAATAAATGTTCATTTACCCTAAGAAATGAAATAAATTGGTACCAAAACAATTACAGCCTCTTCCTACAGTTGTTGTTGTTGTGTATATTTTAGAGGCCTTGAGAGTTAGTTTTGTAAAGAACTAGAGCATTATCCATTGATAATTTGAATAAAAGAAAATATAATGCATTGAAGTGTATTTATGTTGTATGATTTTAATTATAGTGGTGAGTTTCATTTTTGTAGTTGTTTATTGTGATTTGAAGGCCCATGTTCTCCATTAAGCGAAATCAAAGTGGGAATAATCATAACTGTGTTGAAGACTCATAAGTGTTGTAGATGATTCCTGTGATAGTGGCAATGCTGAGGAGAATTGTATGAAAATGATATGAGAATCCTAAGTACAAGTTGGATGAGAGTAAACTATGGTGACAATAAATAAAAAGTGGTAGAAGAACGTGGTGAAAACTACATAGGGATTGTGTTATGGATTCCAGGAGCAATGCTGAGGAGAATTGTATGAAAATGATATGAGAATCCTAAGTACAAGTTGGATGAGAGTAAACTATGGTGACAATAAATAAAAAGTGGTAGAAGAACGTGGTGAAAACTACATAGGGATTGTGTTATGGATTCCAGGAGAATATCAAGTTTTGAAGAAGTCTTTAAAATAAGATTTTATAGAGAGTCTAGGTTGCATTGAAAATTGTAGCATGGTTGTAAGAGGAATTCTTGTGAGAAGAGAATGAGGAAGACCCATAAGAGGATACATAGATGATAAATCAATGGAATATGTTGTTTTTTTGTTGCAAAAGATGTGGAAGCTAATGGATACCATCGAAATGGTCCATTAGATAAGAATGCCAAAATATGTATAGATGAGAGTGATGAAGCGAAGATGAGAAAAAACCTTATGTATATATAGAAGAACTAGAGGATGTGAAGATGATGAAGCACCACATGAAGTTCATTTCACGTTCTTGAATTGAAGATCCAAAAAGTTGAAAAATGGATTGAAGAAATATGACAATTCTTTGAGTGCTAGGAAATTGAAGACCCCAAGTGAGTAAATATTTCATGCATGAAGTTGAATGAATGTTCATAAATGTGGTGGGAAAATTTGAAGGTGAACACAAGAAGAGGATAAAAATAGAAGATTCCATAGTGGGACAAAATGGTTGCAAAAATGAATAAATGATTGTAAAATTTGAGGCAAGGAAACTAATCCATAGAAACATATCTAGAATAATTTTGTAAAGTGGCCATGAGAGTAGGTGTTGTAACATCCCCAACATCCAACTAGGGTATGCCACATAAATTTTTTGAACTATATACAAATTTAAAACATATAGAAACTATGAAAATGCATAGATTCATACAGAATAATAATAAAAATACACATGCAACACACACAGAAAAAACCCATAAAAATAAACGCATAAATAATAATGCAACATGTAATTTAACACACAATTAACACTTATCTTGGTAAAAATACCACCAAATGCATGCAGACCTTCCATGTTACTCCCAACCTTAAACCACACTACTCAAAACTCTCAGCAGTGGGTCACCCTCGAGATGGGACTAAAGTCCACTCGGGTAAAGGAATTTCTAACTAGGATGATGTATCTCAGACAACAGGAAAAAATCTGTCACAGGTGCCAACTCGAACTAACAACCTACATTCCCTCATTCCCCACATGCCTCTCCCACCCTAGGAAATGTGCCCCTTCTCTGCTTAACAATCCTTTGGCTGCCCCACTTCCTTTCTGGGGCTTTAACAACAGGATGGACAGGAAGTCTTAGAGCTCTGTAGGTGCAGTTTGGCACCTTCGAGAAATCAATTCCCAAAAATTCTCTCACCTAGAGAGAATTGGTCACGGGCCTAATAACCCGCCTCCTCAATAGCCCATGGGCCTAACAACCCGATTCTTCAGTCTAACTCTTAAGTTAACCAGGTATAGGTACATGTACAGGTACGTGTATGGTACTAGTTCGGGTAAGGTACATGTACACTGCTAGTAACATAAAGGTAAAAAGGACAACTGAAATCCGTGAGTGAAAAATGGTAGAATGCTGGTAAAATGAACTAAGTCCCAAATATGTATGCATGTTCCCAACTTGACACTTGTCATGTTGAGAGCTACTTCGGCCCACTTGTGCCCATCCTTAGAACTTAGGATAAAATAATTATCCATACTTTATACTTTAAGGAATATTAATATAATATTCCTTTTTGACTTAAGCTCCCTAGCTTATCCCCTTATCCTTAATGTTTATCCCCCTTTCCCTAACTAGCGGATTTTAGTCCCCCATACTCTTTTACATGGTTGGTCTGCCAGAGTGATGTTTTTTTCATTAATATTTGCATGTGAATACATTTAAGTTTACATTACAAATATACTGTCCTTTCTACATCCCGACTCACTAGCCTATGTACATTTGTATTTACATTCCCCTTCCCCTTATTTATGCACTGTCCTCAGTGCAATATATACACATATACAACCAAAATTTCAAAAATCCTAAAACATATGCGGGTATTCTGCCCGCATAGCATCCTCGTGCTCCCAAGTTGCATCTTCAGGATTGTACCAGGTCCATTGGACCGTTACTATCTCTATGGTTCGATTCTAGAGCTTCTTAATCTTATGCTCCTATATGCACACCGAATGCACTTGAAAGGCGCCTTCTTGCTCCACCTGAAACACATTCCAATCAATGACATGATTAACATCAAGTATATACTTTTTGAGAAATGATACATGGAATACATTATGAATAGACACTGATGCAGAAAAGGCAGGCATGTATGCTACATGCCTAATCCTCTCTAGGATTTCAAACAACCCACAATAATGAGCTGCCAACTTTGAACAATTTCCCAACTTTAGGGAACTTCTGTTGGATTTTACTTTTAAGAATACATGGTCACCCACTTTAAATTCCCTGTGAGTTCTACCCTTATCATCATATCTTTTCTGCCTGTCTTGAGCGACCTTTAAATTCTATTTTATTTTCAACATTTGCTCTTCCATTTTCCTCAGTAATTCTGGCCCAACCACTGTTCTATATGTTGGGTTGTCTGAACTTACTAGTGTGTTGCACCTTCTTTCATAAAGTGCCTCAAATGGGCTCATATTTAGAGATGCTTGGTACCCATTGCTATAAACAAACTATAATAAGTGTAGGTAGTGTTCCCATTTTGATGGTTTATCCATCACATACATACTCAACATATCCTCAATCACTTGATTCACCCTCTCTGTTTGTCCATCTGATTCTGGATGATAAGCTATGCTAAAATTCAAAATGTTCCAAATCCCTTAAATAATCCTTTCCAAAAATTTGATGTAAATTTTGGATCTCTGTCAGACACAATTGTCTTGGGTATACCATATAGTCGAGCAATTTCTCTCATATAAATATCAACAATGTTGGCTGGCTTGTGAGTGAGCTTTACTGGAATAAAATGGGCAGCTTTAGTAATATTATCCACCACTACCATGATAAAATCATGCTGCTTGTTTTTTTTGGGAAGTTTGGTGATGAAATCCATTGTTACAACTTCCCATTTCCACTCAGGAATGGGTAATGGCTATAGCAAACCAGTTGGGTGTCTATGCTCAACCTTGACCTTTTGGCACTCAAAACATTTGGCAATAAAATCAACAACTTCTTTCTTTACGCCTAGCCAATAATATTGGCTCTTGACAGCTGCAATAGTTTCTGATAACCTGGGTGCCCAACATAAGGTACATTATGCATTTCTATCAATATCAAAATTTTCACTTCCTAGGAATTTGGTACATAAATTCTTCCTATGTAGATGAGAATTTCATCATTTTCTAGCTTATAGTCTTCAATTTTCTGTTGCAAAATACCTTGTTGTAATTTTGTTATTATTTCCATGTATTGAAAATATGATTTTGCAGCCTCTAAGATTCTGTCTTTCAAATCTGATTGGTACATTCTAATGATTGTAGCATGCAACTCATGCACCCTTCTGCTAAGTGCATCACCCACCTTGTTCTCTTGACCTTTGATATGCTTTATATCAAAGTCATATTCACTAAGAAATTCTAACCACTTGTTTTTCCTGGAATTTAGAGTTGGTTGTCCAAATAAATTTTTCAGACCATTATGGTTTGTCCTCAACTCGAACCTTTTCTCCATGAGGTAGTGCCTCCACATATTCAAAGCATGCACTATGGCTGCCAACTCTAAATCATGAGTAGCATAGTTCCTTTCAAGATCCTTCAACTTCCTTGATTCATAACATACAACATACCCATTTTGATTGAGGACTCCACCAAGCCCTTCTTTACATGCATCAGTGCATACAATGAAATCTTCATTTGGATCAACAATTCTTATTATTGGAGCACTTGTTAATAATTTCTTCAAGTGTTGGAAACTCTTTTCAAAATCCAATGTCCACTAAAACTTCACCCCCTTCTTTTGTAAGGAAGTGATAGGGTGTGAAATATTTGAGAATCCTTCAATAAATATCCTATAGTAGCCTGCAAGGCCCATGAATGATCTGACTTATGTCACATTCTTTGGTGTTGACCATCTTCTAATGGCCTCAATATTTTCAGGATCCACTACTATCCCTTCCTCTGAAATGATATGTCCCAAATAATGAATTTGCTTATGATAAAATGAACACTTGCTTAATTTGGCATACAAGTGATGCTCCCTTAATTCCTGTAATACCATCCTCAAGTGTTGTTCATGATCTTCCTCCGACTTAGAATATATAAGAATGCCATCTAAAAATACAATGAAAAACTTATCTAAGTATTCTATGAAAAATACCATTCATTAAACACATGAAGACAGATGGTGCATTTGATATCCCAAATGGCACCACTGTGAACTCATAATGCCCATACCTTGTTCTGAAAGCAGTCTTGCTAATGTCATCTTATTTAATTCTTATCCGATGATAACCTGAACTGAGATCAATCTTGGAGAATATCTTTGCATCTTTCAATTGATCAAAGAGGTCATTGATCCTTGGAAAATGATACTTATTCTTCACAGTTACCTTGTTCAACTGCCTGAAGTTAATGCAAAGTCTCGATGTTCCATCATTTTTCTTCACAAATAATACTGGGGAACCCCAAGGTGACACACTTGGGCACATATACCCCTTCTTCAGAAGCTCTTCAAGTTTCATTTTCAATTCCTTCAATTCTGGTGTACTCATCCTGTAAGGGGTCTTGGATACTGGAGCCGCTCCAGGCATCAGATTGATGGAGAAATCAATGTCTCTTTTAGGGGGTAATCTTGGTATTTCCTTAAATACATCTTCAAACTCTTTTAGGACTGCATAATATTCAATATTTGACACCTTATCTTTAGGTGTCTCTTCCATATGTGTTACAAATATTTGACACCATTTTCTGTAACTTTTCTTCTGCTACAATGCTGAAATTTCTTTGACGGTTACTACCCTGGGAATTTCTTGTACTGTCCTTAGGTTCCCTTCCTCATCCAGGCAAGTAAATTCCTTATTATAATAGTCTAGTATAACATGGTTTTGGTCCAACCATTCCATACCAATTAGACATTCATAGGAACCTAAATGTATGATGTTCAAATCTTCCCTGGTGCTCAATCCATTCATGTCCATTGGACATGCCTTAACTATCTCATTAATTTTTCTTTTGGCTCTGGTAGCCAGCTGCACCAACCAATATTTTCTAGGCTTGTTTCTTGGAAAATGCAATCTTTCCACCATCTTAGGATCTATATAACTATGAATATCTCCTGAATCAATTAAAATAACAATGGTTTGGTTGTTGATCTTACCTTTCACTTCAATCATATGTGACCAAAACTCAACTTGCTTGTTGTCTAGGGCTACATAGATCCTAGGTACATTTCTTCCCATGTCATCCTTTGTATCAACTTGCTGTACATTGTGAAAAGTCCTTAATTTTTCACCTCTGTGAGGACAATATCTATACATATGATCTCCCCCACAATCCCAACATTGAATAAGTGGCTGCCTTGGTCTTTGCCCCACTGTCTCGGTCATTCTGGTTTCTCTAGAAGCTAGTTTTCCTTGAGGATTATTTCTGAAGAATGGTGGCTTAATACCCTTTTTCCTCTGTTCCTTATTGTTTTTCTACTTGTGTTACCAAGATTTTTGGAAAGTTGGCCTTCCTTTATGTTGATCATAAAGGCATTTAGCTCGCCTTATGGTCTCCTCCAATGTTTTGGGATCATTGTATTGTATCTTGTCACTGATAAATGATGGCAGCCCACTCAAATACCTCTGAATCTTAACTGGATCTTCCTTGATGAAATAAACATACTTTAGTAGTTCTAAAAATCTTATTTCATATTCATCTATGGTCATACTCCCAAGCTTGAGTTCAAAGAACTCCTTCATTTTCTTGTCATAGTATCTCTTAGTCAAGTATTTCTTTTGAAAATACCTCTTGAATTCCCTCCAAGTAACATTTTTCTCATCAATGTGTTGCACCTGCACAAGTTGGTCCCACCAATGGATGCCTTTCCCTTGAGATGATGGATGGAAATTATTCCTTCTGTGTGTGAAGATTAATTATGCAATTGAAAATAGTTCGTGATGCCTAGAATCCATGTCTTTGTATCTTCATCCTTCTTGTGCTCACCATCAAACGTAGGAGGCTTGATTTTTTTCATTTCCCCTTTTAGCTCATCCACCCCAGACCTCCTCTTATGTTTCCTGATAGGGGATGGAATTGAGCTACTGTGTGCTCTCCTAGTGGAATTCCTTGGGTAGTGATGGTGATGCCTACCAACATTCCTTATTCTTCTCCTCTCATCATGAGACCTGTGACTTCCTGATTTTCTTGAGTCATTCTCCTTATCCATGTTCTTTTCTATCTGTCCAAGCTTTGCATTAACTTTATGTTGAATCCCTCCTGCTGCTTCTTGGATTTCATAAGCCTCTCATTATCAGCTTTATAACTTTGGACATCCTTTTGAAAATTTTTAATGGTCTCTACCCAGTTCATGTTTTCTTCCTTTTCTTCTCCATGTCCATTTGAGTTTGTACCTTCATTACCCATATTGACATACATCCCTTCGATCCCATATTCATGTATATAAGCCCCCTGTGCATCTTCCATGATTCTAAACTCTGTGCTGATCATGTTTTGATCTAATTGTTGTTAACTCTGCAAAATGTGCAGCCAAAAAAACTTGTTAGGATAATCGATTTAACAAATTCATGAAATTCTGTACAATTCTGGTTCAATAATGCATCATAATTCTTTCTTATGATTTCCTAAAAAATTGACTACCTAGATAATTTTTCTGTGTGAATAGTTATAGTCTACTATCCAAGACCTTTCCAACGTCTACTTCCATGCTCAATTCCAAGTCTTGAGTAGAAATTTATGGTTATTTGAAAATTGTCCATTAATTCTTCCCAAGATTTATGCATGGGTTCTATGCCCTTGCCTTGATCATACATGTACTTAGCCTTCCTGATGGTCTGAGTCAAAATTCTGTGATGCAAAACCCCACCCCTCCTAGGAGGATCACACAAAATCCTGGTCTTAGGATCTTATTTTGGAGTCGAATTAGCTCTTGGTTCCGTGTTGGATCCTCTCTTAATGTACATATTCTCTTTTTATTTTTTTATGTAGGTCCAACAAAACCCGCAGACACTTTAATCTAAGCCCCTTTCACCTAGAATCAAAACCACAGGCGCTAGCCCATTTTCTTCGGTGGAAAACTCATGTGACTGTGGACTAGAACCAAGAACTCAACTAAAAGGAACTATCTGGAGCTCCGTGATTTCGACGCTCCATGAAAATTCACCTTTTTCAACACTCCAATATGTTGGAGTGGTTACCGACCGAATATGGTCATAAAGTGACTTTGAATGGTGGGTGTAGGTCTTCTCCCTATCCTTCCTCTCTCCAAAATATTACAGCTATATCTGACGGATGGCAAGGATTCTCTTCCCTCCTGCATGATATATAGTGGAGATTCACTTCGGGGCTCCAAGATTCGGGATTTTCCACGACTCCAACACACAAATATCCCAGACTGCCGAACTCTTGAAGAGTTTAGGGATCAATGGTCCACACTCCTCCCACATCCAACAACTGTTATTACCTCCGAGCTTCAGGGATTCTCATTGTAGACGACTACCACACTCCTGAACTACTAAACACCAAATTGAAATCGATGACTCACACTCCTCCCACAACCAATGACTATGATTAAATCTGGGCTTCGGTCTTCGGGGCTTCTTGCTCCATATGACCACCACACTCCCGAACTGCTGAACGCCGAGTTGAAATCGACAGATCAAACCCCTCCCACATCCAACGACTGTGATTAACTTAGGGCTTTGGGCTTCAGGGATTCTCGCTCGAAACGACCACCACACTCTTGAACTATCGAATGTTGAACTGAAATTGACGGCTCACACTCCTCCCACAAACAATGACTGTGATTAACTCTGGGCTTTAGGGATTGTCACTCCAGACGACCACCACACTCCTGAATTGATGAATGCAGAACTAAAATTGACGAATCACACTCTTCCCACAACCAATGATTGTGATTAACTTCAGGCTTCGGGGCTTCTCGCTCCAGACAACCACCACACTCCCAAACTGCCGAATGTCGAACTAAAATCGACGGCTCACACCCCTCCCACAGCCAACAAATATGATTAACATTGGGATTCAGGCTTCGAGGCTTCTTTCTCTAGACAACCACCACACTCCTGAACTGAAATCAACGACTCACACTCCTCCCAAAACCCACAAATGTGATTAAATCCGGGTAATGGGATTCAGGTCTTCTGGCTCTAGACGACCACCACACTCCCAAACTGCCTAACACCGAACTGAAATCGATGAATCACACCCCTCCCACAACCAACGACTGTGATTAACTTCAGGCTTCGAGCTTCTCTCTCCAAACGAACACCACACTCTCGAACTACTGAACACAGAACTAAAATCGACGGCTCACACTCCTTCCACAACCAACTACTATGATTAACTCTGAGCTTCAGACTTTGGAGCTTCTCATTCCAGACGACACAAGGGTCAGTTTTTCCCGAAGTGTCGAATCTCCTAATTGTTGGATCTATGGCTCACGTTCCATGATCGAATCTATGGTCGAGATCTACTCCACTTTGTCCAATACTTACGACCCGAGAACTCCGGTCGATGATTCTCATTCTCCTACACTCAGATCCAATGACTAGGATCTGATCTCCTCTATGGTGCGCTCTCCTCTCGTCCGGTTTTGATCCAACGACCCAAATATAATCTTGCAGCCCAAATCAACGACTATTGTGGTTTCTCTCCTCCACGGCTCTGCTTCCCTCCAATGAAGGATTTCTCAATCTTTTAAGGCTCGACCTTTGATATCTCCACTATAGGGTTGAATCCTTGGCCTCTTCTTTCTTTCTGGAACCACTACACCTCCTGATCTTTCGAACACAGTCAAAGTGTTCTCTCAGTGCCCTCCTGACACCCTGTAACTTCAAATTCGACCAATTCTAGGTCTGAATTCGCTAGAACAGATATCAAATTAAGAATATCTCACCACTTGGCCAAATTTCTCAAATTTCCCATGAATTTAACAACATAAATTGGGGATTTTTCCCAATTCCACGCAATTGCTTCTGAATTTTACTATGGACGCACTATAACTTGAAATTTGGCCACTTCGAAATCAATTCTTTGTGAAATTTCGCTTCAATTCAACTTGCTCGACCCATCCAGGCTAAGTGTTGAAAACTCGAGCTCTGATACCATATTGTAACATCCAAAACATCCAACTGGGGCATTCCACATAAAATTTTTAAACTGTATACAAAATTAAAACATATAGAAACTTTGCAAATGCATAGATTCATACAAAATAATAATAAAAATACACATGCAACACACACATGAAAAACCCATAAAAATAAACACATAAATAATAATGCAACATGTAATTTAACACACAATTGACACTTATCTTGGTAAAAATATCACCAACTACGTGCAAAGATTTCACATTCCTCCCATCCTTAGACCACACTGCTCAAAAATATCAGCAGTGGGTCACCCTTGAGCTGGGACTAAACTCTACACGGGTAAAGGAATTCCTAACCAGGATGATGTATCTCAGACAACAGAAAAACTCCGTCACAGGTGCCAACTCGAACTAACAACCTACAGTCCCTCATTCCCCACATGCCTGTCCCACCCAAGGAAATGTGCCCCTTCTCTGCTCAACAATCCTTCAGCTGCCTCACTTCCTTTGTGGGGATTCAACAATAGGCTGAACAGGAAGTCTCAGAGCCCTATAGCTGCAGTTTGGCATCTTTGGGAAATCAATTCACAACAATTCTCTCACCTATAGAGAATTTCTCACGGGCCTGACAACCCACCTCCACAATATCCCATGGGCCTCACAACCTGCCTCCTCAATATCCCATGGGCATGACAACTTGCTTCTTCAGTCCATCTCTTAAGTTAACCAGGTACATGTACATGTACGGGTATGGTACTAGTTCGGGTAAGGTACAAGTAAACTGCTAGTAATAGAAATGTACAGAAGACAACTGGAATTCGTGAGTGAAAAATGGTGGAATTCTTGGAAAATGAACTAAGTCCCAACTTTTTGTATGCAGGTTCCCAACTTGACACTTGTCATGTTGAGAGCTACTTTGGCCCACTTGTCCCCATCCTTAGAACTTAGGATAAAATAATTATCCATACTTTATACTTTAAGGAATATTAATATAATAGTCCTTTTTTGCTTAAGCTCCCTAGCTTAGCCCCTTATCCTTAACGTTTAGCCCCCTTTCCCTAACTAGTGGAGTTTAGTCCCCCATACTCTTTTACATGGTTGGTCTGCCGCAATGATGTGTTTTTCATTAATATTTGCATGTGAATACATTTACATTTACATTATAGATATACTGTCCTTTCTGCATCCCGTCTCACCCGCCTAAGTACATTTTTATGTACATTTACAGTTGGGGTTCAACCTAGGGGTATTACATGTTACAAGTGTTATGAAGGAAAGTGACCATGAGAGGAGGTGTTATGAATGAGATTGTGGGGAAGACCACTATGATTGTAAATGGCTTAAGGTTTTCCATTGGAAGAGAAACAAGTGTCAAGAAGGTGTACAACATAAAGGAGGCTTATCAATTAGACTTGAAGGTTGAGGAGAAGCTAATGAACATAATGTTGGGCATGTTTACAGGCATGTGTGCTTGTCATTGATGGAAAGATCAGAGTATGCAGCGATGGGGAAACAGGGACAACGTAAGCTCAGGAGGATTAGCACAGAGTCGCACACAGTGCAAGAGTGTGCTTGTTCATTTGATGGCAAACAGGTAGGCAAGGAAGATCAACAACGTAGGGATAATGGCATGGAAAGATCAGAAGCGTAAACTCCATTTCGGATATTGGGCATTGGAGGAGTCAAGGAAGCAACTCATGACAAGAATGCCGAAACAACGAAATGTGAAACACTGGAATACGTTGATCCGACTCCATTTCAGATACCGAGAGTTGAAGTATCGAAACACTTCACCACATGAGTGACGAAATGCCGAATCGCCAAAATGCGAAAAGACGAAATACCAGATCGTTGATCTGACTCCATTTCGAAGATCTGGATACCGAGAGTTGAAGTATCGAAACACTTCACCACAGGAGTGCCGAAATGCTGAATCGTCGAAATGCGAAAAGACAAAATACCAGATCGTTGATCTGACTCCATTTCAGAGCTTCAGATACCAAGAGTTGAAGTATCAAAACACTTCACCACAAGTGTGATGAAATGCCAAATCACCGAAATGCGAAAAGACGAAATACCAGATCGTTGATCTGACTCCATTTCGGTGTTTCAGATACCGGGAGATGGAGGAGTCAAGACCTGAGACTCTTCATCACAGGAGTCCTGAAGTGCCGAAACACGAAATTGTGAAATACAGTTTTGAATAAGGCCCGGTCACCATCGGTGGTCACATCGTCGAAGAGTTGTAGAGAATATCTCGAAGAGATAAGCTCCCTTTTCGGAGTTTCAGGGATCGAGAGTTGGAGGAATTAGAGTGACTCGCAACAGGAGTTCGCGACATGCAAAATCGTGAAATAGCGAAATGCGAAATGCCGTAATGATCAAAGCTAGTCCAACTAAGCTCCCTTTTCGTAGTTTCAAGGATCAAGAGTTGGAAGAGTCAGAGTGACTCGCAACAGGAGTTCATGACATGCGAAATCGTGAAATAGCGAAATGCGAAATGCCAAAATGATCAACGCTAGTCCAGCTAAGCTCCTTTTTCGGAGTTTCGGGGATTGCGACATGGAGCGTCAAGATAACTCTTTACCACAAGAAATTGGAAATGCCAAATGCCAAAATGCCGAAATGTTGATGTAGCCAGTGGTCACCGCCGATGGTCACGTAAGTGGAAAGAGCTAGCATAGCTAGGCTCCATTTCAAGGTTCGCACTGTAACTGCTAGAAACCACTGATGGTTTCTGCCAGAGGACTCGAAGATACTTCTATGTAAGTGCCAGAAGAGCTGAAGAGTCTCAAGGAATCTGCCAGTGGAATGAAGACTGGTCATAGAGGCGATTGACAGATGGAAGAGCATTGAAGCCTGTAATTGCAACAAAGAGGTTGAGCTCGACTATAACATAGAAGAAAGAGAGTCTTGACTGCTGGAGAGGCGAAGGAATCTCAGCATAACACCCAGTGATAATGGACGCATGGGTGGAACGACCAGACAAGCTAAAGAGTTGCAGGGATGATCAGTAGAGCACTCGACAAGGGGAGAGTATGCAGAACCATGGCGAGAGAGCATGCACAAGGTGCACAGAGACTATAAGTATGCTGAACAAAGAGATATGGGTGTTGCTGTTGTTGAGGAGGATTGAGGAGTGGAGAAGGAGGAGTGTGCAGAAGTTGAAATACAGAGAAGAGGAATGGTGCATTGAATGCACATGGCGCACAGAGAAGAAAAGGCAGAAGCACAGAAAGTGCAAGGCATGTGTACAAAAAGACAGTGAGACACCAAAGGAAGGCTGGGGTGCTCTTGTAGAGAAAAACAAAAGATCAAAAACCACAAGAAGATGCAGACAAAAAGACACTGATACAGGAGAATAGAGCAGCATAGCAGAACAATGATAAGCCTGATAAGCCACTGATAAATATGGTATCACTGTGATAAATTTACATATAGAAAACTTTGTATTTCAGGGTGGTTGGGAGGTGCTAGGGAGA
>JASDQU010297784.1:0-12050 GCA_032191745.1 Picea mariana | reverse complement strand
TGTAGAGGTCCGCTATGAACATCAGATTTTCCAGCAGCTTAAGGAGGAAAAACTTAAACACAAAGTCCCCTTGGATTTAAATTTCAAGGAAGCTAAAAGAAATCATAACAGTACTATAATCAAACATTTATCATAATATAGTTACAACAATCCATGTGAATCAATCAAACATGAACTCTCTCAATATCAGAGCTAAATAAGATGGAGTAAGAAAGATGACTTAGATTAACCAAGATGTCTCAAAAATAAATACTTAACTAGAGAACCAGTGTTCTTCATCAAAAGTTTACAAAACGGGAGCACTGCTCAACCATCGACCATAACAAAATATTGAAACTGAGTATATATACTCAGAACTGCAGCAACTACCAGGAGCGTGATCAGGCCCCTACATTCAAAGATTCTAGTTGACGCCCGCTATATCGGATTGTGAAGGCCTTCTCATTTAAGATGTGAGATAGGCGCAATTAATCATTTTGCAGGAAAATCCATATAGGAGGAAGCTTCGGATTGACAGTCTGCCTTCACGCCCGCTCTCTGCATGTTTTCCATTTATGGGGTGAGACAAGGTCTCAACTACTGCCCCCATTTCCATTAATTACCTTTTGTCGGGATTGTGACGCTGCTTAATTCTCAGGGGAAGGCCACACGCTCCTCTTGGATAGGATGTTATATGAGCAAGTGATTGTGGGGCCGCTCAAAGGTGGTTTGGATTTAGACCGCTTTTGGGCTCACAATCCATCTCCCTTCGCCACGTATCACTCTTGACATACCATGGTTTCAATTGCAGGACCTCTCAAGAAAATTATCGTTTGATCATTTGCGTTCCCGCAATGGATTGTGGTTGTCGATATCATGATCTTGGATGAGGCTTCACAATCAACGACTCAAATCTACCCCCTCCAAATCAATGGATCAGATCTTCCCTTTCAAAACACCGGCCAAAATTTTCTTCGTGGATTGGCCTTCATTCCTTTTAATAGTCAAACTTTATTTGCTCCAAGAAAATTCTCTAGAGCTAGGGATCTGACGACACATGGCTCTTGTTGATCAATGACTCATATCCATTTCGGGCCTTCAACCACTTCGACAACTTTGGCAAATTCGATGCTTCAAGACTTTAAGCTTTCAGGCTTCTAAGAACTTCTCATTTTAAATCTCCAGAATCTCATTTCCCCGAAGTCTTGGATCGAATGACACCTATCCCCTTTAAGATCAACGATTTGTATTCACTTCAGGGCCTTTTTGTCTGGCGCTATACTTCACGCAAGTTTTCACTCCCGAACACCTGTGAGCCGTTGATCTAGACTGTTTCTAGAATCTTCACCGTTAAAAGATTAAAAATTCCTTCTACTTATGCTTCAATCCTGAAAAAAACTATTAAGAAAGTTACGCTCTGTGTTCATGGTTGTGGCCTGCATGATCAAGGATTTGGACAACTCTCTGTGGTTTTGGGAAGATAGAAGGATCAGTGATAGAGGCCAAGGAAATGACTTCTCAAACACAAAGGGGAAAAAAATGACTTTGTTGAATGAAGGGGAAAAATTAAGACTTGGTCTGCGAAAGGGATAGAGACATGGAAAAATTACAGACTTACGTAGAAACCACAAACCCACAAGACTCTGACAAGTTCATGTGATAACATTTGGATCCATAGGGTATGGAATGCTCCCTATGAGCTGCCAACAATAAGAAGTTCCAGTCGCCTTATGCATTGGGCTATGGAGTCACGCAAAAAAAAAACCCTATTGAGGATTACAGGCTGATAAGTAAAAAATGAAAATAAACACACATGGGCTCCACATGAGCTTATTTATGTATAGTCCTAAACTAACTGATCTTTACAAAGTGCTAGTTGAAAGAAAAATTCCACCATAGCTATTCAAGTAACTTCCTAACTGGAAGCTCTTTTACTCTGTTAGTCATTGATAGTAGATGATGCAACCATGATAGCAGAACGATTACATCCTTCATCTTTCCTCTAGATGGAAATGGTGGGATAGCACTTGGAGGCTTCAAATCATGCAGGAAAATCAAATCCATGTATTCCCCTATAGGCTCATAAAATGAGTGAGAAAATTTACTGGGCTGGTGGAAGAAAACATGCTCTGTCCCACAGTTGTTGACACACGGTTAAATGTCTCTGGAAAGCGCAGGTGAGTGAATGAATGATGCAGGTTGAGTGATCTCAGGTGATGGTTTCTCACTCACATGCTTAGGGCAAGATATAAACTTCTCATTTGGCTCTCCCTATTATTTTTCATGGCTTTCCCAAAGGTCAGAGTCATAATCATCATTATCAGGAACCATGAGAGAGCTCTTCTCTTCGTCATCTTCATTGGGATATTCATTGCAAGTTGATTGTTCCTGGACAGTATCTGAAATCACTTCTTTTTCATAAGTAGGGATGCCAATAACATCTATTTAGAGGACCAAAATATCCTCTGCATATTCATAAGAGCAGCAAGCATGATCTGCCTCCAATTTCTTTATTTTTGCAGAAAGTGATTTTACTAGTCCCACCATCTCACCCAAAGCATCTTCTTTCTCTTCACATCCTTCATCCTAATAGATTTAGTCCTCAAAGATTTCATCCTCACATGATTTATTAGGCGCATCCATATCTTGATCACGTTATTCATATTCCTCACAACAACTATGATAGATAAACTCATAGGAATAAAACTTTTGACAGTGCCTATTGAAAGTTGCATTAAACTGCTCGAGGGAGGAGATGCTAGCAGGGGGAAAGGAGTGATACCACTTGAAATAATCTCCTGTTTTGGCATAGGGGAAGACCCAAGGTTCACTCCAATAGAGCACCAACAAACCCTAGCTACTGGCCCTTTCGGTAGCACCTGCGATAAAGATCCAGTCTTACCCAAAGCAGCTTAGGAGGGGGGTTGCAGGACAGGGATGTCTACAACCATGGGAATATCAAGTGGATCTATCACAACAATAATACAACATTTATATATCACTTATTAGCGAGGTCTATCCTACACAGCTATAGATCTAATCTAACATAAGACTGGAAATAACAATATAACAATGACATAGATCCAAGCACCAATCACACATGCGACACAAAATATATGTGGTTCACCCTCTCTCTAGGGCTACGTCCATAGAAATGTGCTTATGATTTATTAAGGAAAAGCATCCATTTCTTATCTGCGCTCTCGGCTAGTAGATATTCTTTCTTCTCTCTCTTTCTCTCCCCTTCCTAAGCACTCAACTGTAGGACTTGACCTTCACACATAGCTAAATATCTCACAATACAATCTTTTCCCTTCACAACAGAGATATAACAACAATATCATACCAATAATCAATGACCAACAACCCCACCCAAGTCCTCTTGACCTTTATTTATACATTACAATCCCTCACTGACAGCCTTAGGTTGAAACCTAGGTACCAAAACCCTATATACCAAAACCCTAGGTGTCTAAAACCCTAGGTCAACCTGACCCACTTTTTCTGGACTTCGCCAGCCTGTCTTTCCTTCTTCATCGTGCGGTGCTCCAAAGCATCCAATGATGACTTTCTCTACTTGTTGAGTTTTCCATGATCCTTCTTTTTTGCTTATCTGTCATCCCTGATCTCCTCATCCAACAACTTTATTTTCTGCACTTCACTCCATCTTTCCTGCTGTTTTGCTCACTTCGACTCAGTGACAGTTACTGTGTCTCCTGCGAAGCTCACTTTTTACCTTTCCTTCCTTGTTCTTCGCTTCCTTCCATAACCAAGGGCCAACAGGCCCCCAACACTCACATGTGACTTGTCCTAAGGCACTTCAGATCTAATCCTCTTATTTTACTTTGAATTTGAACTGCGCAGCATATCCCTTGCTTTCTGCTTTATGCCTCCTTTCCATCCTTGTGCATACTATATTTTTTGTGTCTGGTACCCAGTTTCAACTGCACCTGGTACCTGGACCCTTTTCCTCATGCTTTTACTGAGAGCTGCGAGGTATTTGGTTATCATAGCACAACTTCAGCCAACTCCCATTCATCATTCCTTCCTTCCAATCTCCCTTCATTTTCTTCAGCTGCATAGATGCTCCTTTTGTAACATAGGCAATCTCATATGGTCTGAGCCAATGCATTCTGAACTTCCCATGGTGTTTGATAAACTTACTGTCATACACTAGTATGAAATCACCTTTCTTGAATGTCTTATTCTTGATGTGTCTATCATGGTAGGCCTTTCCTCGTTCCTTCTTAACTTGCTGATGGAATCCTGCAATGAATCTGTCTTCTTCCAGTTCAACCAACTGTGCAAGCATCTCGTGAATAACGTCGGTATCATCCATGTCTGTAAATGCAGCAATTCCTAGGCTTGGTACTAAGTATTCCATTGGGACAACAACTTCGAGACCATAAACCAACTTGAAGGGGGTCTGCATTGTTAATTTCTTGCAAGTGGTTCAATAGTCCCAGAGTATTGTTGGTACTCTTAAATCGCAGTCATCCCTGTTCATGATGCAAATCTTTATCAATGTTGTCTCCAAGATCTTGTTGAATGCTTCAACCATTCCGTTTTCTTATGGATGGTAAGGTGTACTCTTCTGATGGTGGACTACAAATTCTTCAGTCAGGGCTTCAACTATCTTATTGATGAAGTGTGTACCTTGATTACTCATAAGAATCTTAGGGCATCCAAACCTGGTTATTATGTCATCAAATATAAAATGTGCAGTTGTAGTTTCACTACAGTCCTTGACTTCTCTAGCTTAATCCCATCTGGTTAAGTATTTTGTCTCAGTAATAATGTACCTTTCTCCTGTGCACTTTCCTGGTGGGTTTATAGGTCCCACGAAATCAATGGCCCACTTTTCAAATTCTTGTAGGGTCATTTGCAGTGCTAATGGAATTTCATATCTTCGGGATGGTTTTCTAATTCTACGGCATACATCACATGCTTTGGCATACTCTTTAGTATCTCTTTGTAATGTAGGCCACCAAAGGCCAACTCGCAGAACCTTCTACGCAGTTTATTTCCCTGTGTAATGTCCTCCTGCGATGCCTTCATGAGCTTCTGCGAGGATCAATGGTCGCTCTGTCTCCATAACACACTTCCTTAATATGTCATCCGGTCCCATTTTGTACAATTGTCCAGCTATAAGTGAAAAGTCTATAGCACACACCACTAGCTATTTCTTTTGAGGAATTGTATACACACTTGGATCCATTCCTGTTGACAGGAACTGGAGTATGTCTACGAAGTGGTCATCAATCTTTCTAATGGTGAGCAGTTGTGCATCTGGTAATGTATCCTCCAAACTATTGGGTTCTTCACCATGTTCCAACCTTGATAAGTGGTATGGGCCCTTGTTCATTCTTTCTGGCTTAACTATGATCTCAAAATCATATTCTTGAAGCAACAGAAGGCATCTGCATATTCACCCCCCCAACATTGGCTTGTTGACTAGGTACTTCAGCACAGAGTGATCCATAAACATTTTAAAGTGTCCTCCCAACAAGTAGTGGCAAAATTTTTGCAGTGCATACACCATGGCTAGCCCCTCTCTCTCTATAGTGGTGTAATTAACTTTAGTTGTGGATAGCTTCCTGTTGGAAAATGCTAATGGATGATCAATGTACCCTTCTCCAGGTTGTGCCAGTACTACTCCTAATGCAATAGAAGATGCATCGACATGCACATGGAATTCTTTGCTCCAATCTAGAAAAACCAAAATGGGCGCTATAACCATCTTTTGTTTCAGTGTGTTGAAGCTCTGCTGACATTCATATGTCCACTCATACTGGTAGTCCTTCTTCAGCAGCTTCTCCATTGGTGTTGTAATGTTGGCATATCCTTTGATAAATTTCTTATAATATTCAGTATGTCCCAGTGCAGTGTGTAGTTGTTTGACTGAAGTAGGAGGTGGCAAATCAACAATAATTGCAATTTTAGATGGGTCTACCAACAATCCCTGCTTGCATATAATATGACCTAATAACACTCCAAATGGTGAGAAGAAGATGCATTTCTTTGGATTCAAAGCAATTTGACACTACCTACATTTGTCCAACATTAGCCTTAGACATTCAATATGATTTTTCAACAAACTAAAACTAGTCTAGTCATCAAAGTATGCTTTTAAAAATTTATGCAAAAATTCTTTGAACACTTCGACCACCACCATGGAAAAGATGGATGGGGCATTCTTCAATCCAAATGGCATTACTATATATTGGTAGGATCCCCACTCTGTGGCAAACATATTCTTATGACGATCCTCCTTGGCAATGCGGATCTGATGGTATCTCGAAAAGTCGTCTGTAAAAGAATATACTTCCTTGCCTCCCACGTTATCCAACACTTCATCTGTGAATGGTGTAGGAAAAGGGTCATGCAGACAGACATCATTCAAATTTTTGAGGTCCACACAAATCCCGATTTCTCCTATCTTCTTGTCTTGTACCACCATAGGGCTAATCCACTTCGACTCTTTGAGAGGTTCAATAATCCCTTCTTCCATCATTTTGTCGAGCTTGATATTCACTTTTTCCTTGTATTTCGGGTTCAGTCTGGAAGGTATTTGCTTGAATGGATTCACAAATGGTTTCAAATTTATTCTCATCTCACCCATAAGCCCTTTGATTCCCTTCATATCAGTGAACTTGGTGAGGAACAAGTCCTTATATTTGTGCAATAACTCTGTAATCATGTCAATGGTTGCAGCAACCCAATAATCTCTGACATTGGCAAGCTTCGGTGTCTCCTTTGTCCCAATATTGACTTTCTTTATTTTTATCAGTTGTCCTATGAATGGCATCTCAACTCTTGGTCCTTCCACATTTATGTGGCCTTCTGTCTCAGTGATGTTTACCTTCCTCGGATCATCATCTTCATTGGAATTAATGTTGTAACATCCTTCAAATTTCTGGAATGGCACGGTCCATTCATCCTCTTCTTGTTCCAAAGGGAGGCCAGATGCCTCCTTAAATACTTTCTATCTCACAATCTATAATGCTTGGTCTACTGAAGGAAAGTCACTTTCAAACAAAAAGGTGGCTACAAAATTCTGGATCATACCTTCCCAATATGAAGTGACAAGGCACAGCTCCTCTTGAAGGTACCAGGTTATAGGGATCATGTCCAGCATGTTAATGAATCTGTGCACCCATTGTTCTCAAGGAATGTCATTCCACACCTCTTCACAGCTTCGCACATGGTCCTTTGGGCAACTTCGATCTATGTACCTCACTTCACAGCTTCCTACTTGTGCTGAGAATTGCGTTGTCATCAAAGTTCGACATTGTGTCCAGTCTGTGATGTTTCCTTTGTGCATCCCCCACCATTTTTCTGGTGTGGCTTTCATTCTCTCATCCATTTCCAATAACCTCTGTTGTGTTGGTACACTTGTTTCAAACTCTAATAAGAAGTTTTCTAAAGGGTTCAACCCATCAAATGTGGGTAAGCTATTCATTGTTGTGTCGATCCAATGAACCTCTCTGGTTAGTCTAGCACATCTTCTTGTAAAGAATTCATGCATATGGTTATGCCAGTTCTCTAGTGCTTCTTTTGATTCTGATGAGAATGTGTTGTCGCTTCACCAACTCAGATTCCCATCGTCTGTAGGATTGATATAATCTTGTTGTCTAGCTGTCAGTTTGTAGATATTTTTGAGTTCGTACGCGTGATCTTCTTCTCTGACAGGCTCTGTGTATCAAGTACCCTCATCTGGATCTAAGGGTGTAATGACCCAAAGTCCATCTCTTTCAAATGTCATATGCCTCTTCTTTAGATCAACAATAGTAGAATTGTCGAAGGCCCAATCAATTCCTAATAATGTAGGATAAGGGCGGTTGTCATCAACAATTTCAATTACTTCAAAATCTACAAAGGTTATAACTCCATCGATGTCCATAGGGACATGGTCTAATCATCCAAATGGGCTGACAACTTATTGATTAGCCATTCTAAGCCTTATAGGGGAATAGATCAACTTTGGTTTTCTCATCAGTGCCCAGGTTTTCTTCATCATGACATTGACCTCCGACCCTAAGTTGAGGACCATATAGTCTATATCATATTCTCCTATTTGAGAATTCAGGTGTAATTCTTTATTTGTCCTTCTCCTTTTCCCAATTTGGTGCACTTCCCTATTCAATAAGGAATCTATCTTTCCTAGCTCACACTGCTTGATTAAATATTGTAATTCTTGTACATCGTTTTTATCTTGAATCAACTTAACACAAGTGCATAGAAATTCCATGAGTTTGCTTACCTCTTTTCCTTTTGTTGGTGACACAGACTGATCAAACACCTGAGGCATGCCATATTCTTTGATTTTTGGTTGTTTATTTGATGAAGACCCTTGATCTCCTTTGAACTCTTTTCTTGCCTCCTCAAATATATGTCTTTCTTTCTTAGCATCGAACATTGGGGTCTTCGTTGTAGTTTTCCTGACTCCATCGTCGTCTGTAGTATTTCCTTGGCCTTCTCTGCCTTCTCTTGTAGCAGCACCTCCTCGAGTGATAACAACGACTCTAGGGTCTACTCTGTGAGGTTCAGCATATATCATTTTTATTTGCGGGTTTTGCTGAGGTCCTCATCTTTCTTGAAGCTTAGCTAGTAGCAAAGCGCAGTCCTTGATGACATGCTCGAAGGAATTGCAATAACTGCAGGTTGTATAAGGGTTATGGCAGTCCCTCGCTAAATGTCTTGGTTGTGTGAAGTTGTAACAGATCATTTTTCCTCAGCCTCAACCCATACCTCCTCCTTGTCCTCATCCTCGGTATCCACCATGAGGATTGAAACTTCCTCTTCCTGGAGAATTACACTGTGCATTGTTTCCTTCTTGGTGTACTTTGCCTTGGATCTTGTATATGTCTCTTGATCTTTCATGCATCAGGTCAAAATACCTACAATCTCTATCATCATGCCCTACAGACTTACAGAATCTGCAGTAAAATTTTTTGGGTGTCTGGACGTACTTCTGCATATAGTAGCACTCACCAGGGTGATGTTGTTTTTTGCATACTTCGCACCAGGGTAGGTTAACTTGCTTCAAGGGGCTCAGTGCTCCTGAGGAAAAATATTCATGAAACAAGGGACAGTGTTATTTATCATGAACTTCGGATTTACATCTTACACACCATATATATTCTCTTTTGCCCTTCCCCTTGTCCTTCTTCATATCCTCAACCTACAGAGACAAACTAGTCAATTGGTTCAAGATCTAGCTCATGCCTGAGCTAGATTCTGCCATAGGTGTTGATTAAAGCTTCATGACAATCTCTAAAGATTCTACCTATGATGAAATCTTATGTTGGATCAGTGTAACTCTGATGTGTGGTCAAAGAGTAGTGATGAACCATTCTTTGTTCTTCTGATTTGGGATATTAAAATTTAATTGGCCTATTAGGGTCTTGAATCTCTTATCGAACTCCCAAACAGGTTCAACTACCTTCTGTTTGATCTCCTTCAGCTCAGTAATACACTGTGACTCTGACTTAGGTTTTTTAAACTCTACAACCAATGCATTCTTGATCTCATTTAGCGAATTAGGCTGCGCAAGTCCTTGGACAAGATTCATGTACCATCTTAGCGCGTGATCCCTCAACATAGTGCTAAACTGGTTTCTTTTAACAGCTTCATCGGTAATATTTTTAATGTTCCATACAGCCTCGCACAGGAACCAGTGTTAATCAGGATCTTCAGATCCATCTCCTTTAAATATAGGGAGCCTCATCTCGTCTGCCATAGAGTTTCCTAGCTTTCCTATCTGAGTAGATGTTGAAGTACTAGTAATAGTAGTTTGTGGACTCTAGTTATTTGGAATATTCTGATTACCTAGCCTTTCTGAAAGAACAGAAGGATCGATATGAATTACTTCAGTGGTTTGTGCAATTCCTGATGTCTTTGGATCGTTGTGGAAAAGTTCTTCAGCTTCCTCTTCCTCTACTTTGGTGGGTTCTAAATGTTTTCATCTGTCAGATTTGCCTCTTCTCCACTATAGAAACCCTCATCTCCATAGTTTTGCTTGAACAAGTTCTCAAGGTGAACCCCTCGAAATACTTTCCCACTGCACGTATGTCCGGCTTCTGTGTCATTTTTGTTGTTCGAATTCTTGAACATTAGCCTTTTCAGATCCAACGAATCTACTGTATCTTCAAGACGTTATTTTCATGCAACAACATCTTGATTCCTAACTTCAGAAATTGTAAAAATTTTCCTCTGGGTCATTTGAAAAAGTATCTCTTGGCTTGGCTATATGATTATGTTCTGTCAACAACAAATTCGGTGATATACCCTCCAATGGTACTATCAAACCAGTGATCTACAACCCTTGATACAACGTTGTCAACTCTATTAACCTTCTTAATCAACTCCGACATCCAGACCACAGGAGGTCTAGATTTGATCTCGAACTGGGTATCAACTAACCTAGCTAACCACTCGTATAGATCTTGATGGATTCCTCCAAAGAATATCTCGTAAATATTGGTGAAGATGTGTCTCTGCAGCCAACCTTCAGTACTTAGCTTAAGAATCTTGTTTTGGGCTTCAGCGAAGTCCCTCTCTTGATCCTCTATCCACTTCTAAATCTTTGTCTTCGATGGGAACCACCTTGACATTCCCTTACATAGATTCATTTCCTAACAATAGAACCATTTGTTGGCACAGGGGCAGACCCAAGGTTCACTCCAAGAGAACACCAACAAGCCCTAGCTACTAGCCCTTTCAGCAACACCTGTGAAGCAAATGCAGTCTCACCCGAAGCAGCTTAAGAGGGGGGTTGCAGGACAAGGATGTCTACAACCAGGGGAATTTCAAGTGGATCTATCACATCAATAATACAAAATTCATATATCACTTATCAACGAGGTCTATCCTGCATAGCTATAGATCTGATCTATCATAAGACTACAAATAACAATATAAAATTGATAGAGATCCAAGCATCAATCACACAGTGGCACAAAAAATGTTAGCTTTAGAAGTCACCTCCAGATTATGTTGGAGGCAATCCCTGCACCCATCAGAGTTTTGTGTCACGAGTTGGTTTTAAAGAGGTCAAATGGGCATAGACTCAATATGATATTGTTTTAACTCAAAAAACTAGATTGTTATGCACCTGTAGGTGAGGTCTTGATTAACTTCAGTCAGTAAGTTGGAGTAAGGGTGAGTAGGAGGAATATTTAGTGACAAAGGTGTAGAGGTCCGCTATGAACATCAGATTTTCCAACAACCTAAGGAGGAAAAACTTAAACACAAGGTCCTCTTGGATTCAAATTTTAAGGAAGCTGAAAGAAATCATAACAGTACTATAATCAAACATTTATCATAATACAATTACAACAATCCATGTGAATCAATAAAACATGAACTCTCTCTGTATCATAGGAAAGTAAGATGGAGTAAGAAAGATGACTTAGACTAACCAAGATGTCTCAAAAACAAATACATAACCAAAGAACCAATGTTCTTCACCAAAAGTTTACAAAACAGGAGCACTGTCCAACCATCGACCATAACAAAATATCGAAACTGAGTATATATACTCAAAATGTAACACCCAAGTACAAGATGCTAAGCAAATAATCATTTATTAAATACATTTACACATGAACAGCTTTGATTTAGCATTATTTCATTGATTTTTATTTACACATTTCTTCTACATCTTCTCAATGATAAATCTAATAACATGATGAAATAAGTAGAAGGCTAACTTTAAGGTTTAAGAACTTAAAACATAAGTATACTCAAAGCATTAATAACAAAATATCACTGAAAAATACCTCCTCCTTAGCTTGTCGAAGCTCACCGGTTGTATTGTAGTCTTGGGCGCTTCCAAGCATTATTTTCCCGCTTGCCTAGAGTGAAACAACGGAATCCTCCCTGCCAACTAGGAGCCTAGCCGGTTTCCTAGCTCCAAGAAACCTTTCGGTTTCTTGGCCCTCCGTGCCCGTGACTCCAAGAACAGCAAAGCACAAATGCTCAAAGAAAACTATCACAAGAATCATCTCTTCCAAGAATTTCACAACCTCTCATCATGCTCCAACCTCTCCATCCCCTCCTCTCTTCTT
>JASDQU010297782.1:0-13491 GCA_032191745.1 Picea mariana | reverse complement strand
GGATTAGTAAACAACCCCAACTTCCATTAGATATATCTCCCAATTATAATGATTAAAAATATGAAAATTTTGTCACATGTAATTCTCTATGTATCCTTGAGATTCTAAAAATTTTAGAGTAAAAAAATTCACAGAAAAAAATTTACAACAAAAATGTCAAGATGGCTCTTTTAAAACTCATTTCAAGATTAGTCACAAAGATTTTTCTTACATGGAATATATATATTAAATTATATAAAACCATAGTATAAAATTTGGACAATCTATACGAGCAAATGTCTCAGTCACCACAAAATTTTGCTTTCAGAAACCTCCCAGAAAAAAAGTTAAGAAAAAAAGTTTAGAAAAAAAGTTATAGAAAAAATTGCAAGATGACTTGTTTAAAACTTAATTCAAGATGAGTCAAAAACCCTATCTTCCATAGGATATATCTCTGAAAGTATAAAAACCTAGAGCCTATAATTTTTACCACAAATATCTTGATATTTATTCTAAATAACCTTTAACATTCATTGTTTTAAATAGTCCATCAAAAAAGTTATAGTGAAAATTTCAATATGACTCGCTTGAAGAAGAAAAACCCTAGGACCAATGCTTTGATACCAAATGTTATGATCCAACACCTTAAAAATGTCAAAAATTCAATTATTATAGTACAATTCAAGGGGGAAACATCATTTTGCAATATATGGAATTCTAAATACAATATGAAATAAGACAAGATGATCCTAAGATTAGATTTCCTTTGCACATATATAGGAGACAAATTGTACAATTATAATGGAAGGTTGCAATGAAGGGTTCTAGACGACATACAAATATAACACTAGAAATATAATAATTCAATATCTAGGGATTTAATAATGGTTTTTATACATAACATAGGGATTTGTATAGGTATTAACACTTGCAGTAGACCCCCATATCTCACTTATATTCATAGTAAAATTTAAGTTCCCCCGAATAATGAGGTTATAACCTTAATACACTCAAGAGAAAACAAATGTTTCGAGTATTTTTTCTTACCCTCATAATGCCCAATACACATTTAGTAAAGTTAGAGTCATTCCCAAGATTTTACTTAATACCTTTGTGCAAATCCATTAATGAACAAATGAAGAATTAATAAGGGATTCATTTGATTTCCAACGTGTAATGGACCCCCTTGGAATCCCTTTATAAATCTAAATGAAGAATGTCCCATCCCTCAAAAGACTTTTTGAGTTCAAAAATTAACTAGTCTCATTTTTTTGTTGTCTCTTGTATCAAAACTATGTCAGTGTTCTCTAAATCCATCAATGGCTTAGGGATTAGTCTCTTCACCTTCCCCCAGGCTTCTCATATTGAATGAAATTATTTCATTGGGATATTGAGGAAGGCCTAAAGCTTTCTCTAATGGCCCTTGTAATAAACCTTTATTTACCTTGATTCACTTCTTTAATTGCTTTCACCTGAGCTAGTTTCAAAGATGAATTTATCCCTACAAAGCCATTATCTTTTTGTTAATCCAATCCCACAACCCCCAAAACTACTAAAACTATTAAAGTAAACCCCCTCTTTAGTCATAGGAGGTTATTTCCTCCCCCCTGATAGAGGTGTGTGAGATTATCGAACTATTTCCTCCACAAAAAGGATTTCCCCTATCACTAGAATGAATACAATGGTGTGATCAAACATAAAAGGATTCCCTACTCACCACCACTGTAATCAAATTCAAATCACTAACATAGAGATAACCCTACCACCAAACATAACCTTTTAGTTTTATTCCAGTAGAACTTCCATCTTTTGGAAAGTAAAGGACTGAACAAATGGATTAAGAGGAAATGTATTGGACTTACCTAAAATCTTCATGTCCTCCATTACAAGATATCACCTGCAATCATTATTATTTGCTAAGGATAGAGGATACCAATCCAACCTAGTTATCGAACCAATGCATCCTCTTTCCTCGACAATGATCGTGAGTCAATAATAGAAGGTATAAAAATTTCCCCTACTCGCGGGTTGATATCCACCTTGTCCCCCATATCCTAATCATTTTAATTCATTATATTTTTTAAGCCATTAAATTTTGAGCCTTGTTCCTCAACATCTTACTTTTGAATCAAATCCACTAGTTTACCCTCCCTATGACAATATTCAATAAAGATCTCTTTCCTTTGCTATATGTTTTTGTAGAAAATGTTTTCATAGTCCTTGTACACATGACCATAGGAATGAAACCTTGTGCATCTAAATGGGATGTTTTGATAATCTATAATATGAGAATATTTTTTACCCCCCATTACAAAATTTGCCTACTCATAAAGAATAAGATTGACATCTATCTTGACTAGCAATATCACCATAGGCATGCCTTCATTAGTCAAAAATATATCATCAATTAAAAGTTTCCTACCAAGAATATTTCCAATTATTGTAATAAGTTGTATTTTCGAGATCTCTATGGGTAAGGAAGGCTAATTTGTCCAAACTAGATTTTTTTTCATAAACTCCATGGATAAGGAAGGCTACTTCGCCCAAACTGGATTTTTTTTCATAAACTCATCTTTGGACTCAAATAAAGGATGACATGGCTTCATGGATAGGAAAGAAATATCCATGAACCATGCTCCTTTAAGGATGAACAAAGAAAATACCTCATAGTTGAATAAGAATCCCATCCATCCATGAGAGAGTACATGGAAAGACGAATTGTAACCAAGAATGGGACCCATGTCTATTGAATCCAAATTCCAATTTGTTCCAAAGTCACCCTCACCCAAGGATTTCCCTACCAATGTCTTTCCTACCAAATCAAGTATCTGTTTTACACCCATGTCCTCACCTATCACCAAGGAAAATCCACTCCCCCGACTCTTTACCATCATCTGTATCTTCTTTACCTTCACCTTCTTCCCTATTGTTTCTCCTTGCAAATGTTGCAATTACAAATTCCATCTCCCATATCTGAAGCCCTATTCCTTCCACCACCTAGCTAAGGAACCAATAACTCCAAAGACAGAGAATTTTTTCAAGGTTTAGGATTAACTCCTTCCAAAAACTGAAATTGATATGTCTTTACTCTTCGAATACTAGAATTGTCCTCTCCCTTCATTATATTTTGTTGACCATCCTCCATACAACCATCCCTCAAACCTTATGTTCAGAGGATCTTCCTCCCTTCCTAAACCTTATCTTCAGAGGATCTTCCTCCATTCCTCAAACCTTATCTCTGTTTGACCACCAAATAATTATAATCATGGAAATGCCAAGGTTCCATATTGAACATGTCCCTTTACAAAGTAAAGTTTCACATGCATCAGAAGATCTTGAGATGAAGAATATCACCCCAAATAAATCAGGGAAAAGGCAATTTAAAGTTAAACAAGAGGCCATATATTCCCATTTGAAATCCATTTCCTATTTGTAAGATGTTCTGTGTAATATGATTCACAATTGTTAGTAGGATGAGTGGGTATTATGTTGTATGAAAGTTGAGGATTTGAGAACATGTTAGGGGAAAAGGCAATTTAAAGTTAAACAAGAGGCCATATATGCCTAGTCAAAATCTGTTTCGTATTTGTAAGATGTTGTGCGTAATATGATTCACAATTGTTAGTAGGATGAGTGGGTATTATGTTGTATGAAAGTTGAGGATTTGAAAACATGTTAGAAATGGGATTGAAGAGAAGAACATGACCCAATAAGAAGATGTGGTTGGTATATCATAATGTCATTGATATGCATACTAGAAGACATGGCCCGTATCTCASAATTTCATTGATATGCATACTATAGACACTTTCRCTAGCTACCCAAATCGTATCTTTAGTTCTGCACAGACATATGTATGGTTTTTTTATCTCCAAAACACCTTTAATGCCTATAGAAGAAATCCTAAATATCTTACACTGAGTAGTTTCAACAGAAGACCTAAGTGAAGACCACAGTTGATCCAGGTGGATATCAATAGCCACCCACCTTTACCAACTAGCTCAAAACAATTTTCTCTCAATTTTGGCAATTTACTGTTTTTGGTAGTTTTTCGGATCCTGAACTTCCAGAGCCGTTTTGAGGCCCGAAATGACGTTTTTTGGGCATCTACCGATCGGAAAATATTGCCATGATATTTTCTATCAAGAGTTGTAGTCCTTGAATAGAAATTTCCAACGAGCTATTGTGTCCCCCAAATGAAGATCATATGCCAAAGTTATGCCCCCGAGAAGTTGATACCCAAAACTACCCAAAACAGGGTCCACAAAACTGTTGGCTTTTCATCTTCCAGGGTTAGAGTTTTGGATTTTCTTTATGATTAAAAGGCCTTTGGAGCCTCGTTGTAAAATTGTTTTCTTTCAAATGATAGTATACATCACATCTCTTCTCAAACATAAGATGCCACCATTCTAGTGAGTCTTTCACTCTGTATTTTTATAGTCTCTATACATTTCTTTCACTAATAGAAATCATGTATTATTGTATCTTTGTGTTTATGGTTGCATCTATGATAAATTTATGTTATATTATTGGATATTCATGCATTTATTTATTATATCTCTGCTCTCATTTCATGTCAAAAATAATATGGATCAGTGGTATCAGAGCAGGTTGCTCTTGATAATTTTTCAATGCTTGTCCCTGACGAGGTACGAGTATAGCAAGATGGGTCTCGAGCTTGTCTCTCTTGAAGACAATCTCTCTCACACGACCAAGAAACCCTCCATGGTGGAAGGAAAGAAAAATGACGGAGAAGACGATCTTATCAATATGTTGCTTAAGCAAGCTCTCACACGACAGAGGGATGAAAAGATGGAGAATTTTTCCCACATCTTTCAATGCCTTCCTAGAGAAACAGATGCATCTTCATCAAACAACCACTTTGGAAGCACCTCTCCTTTCAAGGTACAGGTTATTTTTTATATTCTTGTATTTGAAGGTCAGATAAATGTGGATGCCCTAGACAAATGGTTAAATCTATTAGAACGTTATTCTTTGTTCATAATTTTTTCGATAGGGAAAAGATCACCTTCACACTCCTTAAATTTTTCCCCCATGTCAAACATTGGTGGGAAACTTACTGGGAGAAAAGTTCCACAAAGGAGTTTGCAATATATGGGGCCAAGCCCACTTGGAATTTTTTTTGTGGATGTCATAAAGGAACAATATTAGCCTGTTGGAAACTATGAGGACCAGTACGTGAGATGGACCACACTGCGGGAAGAGAGGGGCCAAGCAGTTCCAAAGTTCACCAATATCTTCCACACCTTTCCCACCAAGATGGGTATCAAAGACTCCAAACGACATTTGGTTCTGAAATACCGTGGGGCTCTACAAAGATACATGCAAACTGAAATGGATTTTCTGGACATCTCATCACTCAGTTCAGGTATACAAATCTGCAACAACTGAAGTATGAAAAATACGGCCCTAACAAACAATCTCCCAAAAACCAGTCCAAGCCACAAGAAAAGAAGATTCACAGGAAGACAAACAAGGAAACCAAAAAATGGTGTGATTTCCACAAAATCCCCTGGCACAACACTGAGGAATGTCACTCAAAAAGGTCATTGGTGGCTGAGATCAAAGACAAGGAGCTAAACCTTAAATCATAATATGATTATGAAAATAATGGTAAAAGACAGATCATCGATACAGATCCCACTGTTATTGTTGCGATTGGAGCAATTCAACCAGAAGAACCAATAGATCATGAAGAGGGGGAGCGCCCTTTTTATTCAAATATTTGGGTGAAGGGGACCCCACTGCATTTTATTGTTGATAGTGAAAGCCATAAGAACCTCATCTCAGCAGAGGTCGTTAAACAGTTGGTATTGTCGACAACACAACACTCACAACCATACAACATCGGGTGGCTTCGCCAAGGACGACATCTTTGTGTCAGCCAACAGTGTCGATTTTCATATGACATCCAACCCTTCAAGGATGAAGTATTATGTGATTTTTCCCGACTGGATATCTGTGATGTTATCTTGGCCCAGCCATATATGTGAAGATGCCATGTTGTTTATGAGTCTCGACCCCGCAGTGTCATTGTCTCTCTGGGGGGTCATCTCTACAAAATACCAGAGTTAGTTCTGACTACTGTTCCACCTAAGAAGTTCCGCAAGGTAGTATCTCATACCACAAAATTCATCTTCTTCACAATCTGTTCAAAAGGGGAACAAAAGGACACTGCAACCACTACAGCCTCGCCCCAAGCACCGTCTATCCAACAAAAGCAGGTCGACAAGGTTGCAACAAAGTGAAAAGATTCCTTCTGCACACAGTCCTCTCATGTAGCTCGACTTGTTGAACAGACTCAGCCTCAACAAGTTCGTGACCTCCTTCCACAAACCGAGCAGCGCAATTTCCCCAACAAGGAAAGTAGCTCATCAAGATTTAGATTAAGAAAACGCTTCCCTCTCTCCCCCGGGAACTCAACGCAATGGAGACCATTGCTTTCTAAGGAAGGAGGATTGTTCCAGGTGGATATCGGTGGCCACCCACCTTTTCCAACTGGCTCAAAATAGTTTTCTGGAAATTTTGGCAATTTACTATTTCTGGCAGTTTTTCGGGTCCTAAACTTCCAGAGCCATTTTGAGGCCCTAAATGACATTTTTTGAGGCATAAAATGACGTTTTTTGAGGCCTTAAACGACGTTTTTTGAGGCCTTAAACGACGTTTTTTGGGTCATCATATTCCATCATTCATCTTTTTCCCTGCCTCGGGGACCATGAAGGGTATGAATGGAGAATACAACATTGGTCCCTTTAGATAAATTTTCAATGAAAGAAAAAACAAATGGAAATTCCAAAAGCAAACGGATACGGGGACAATCACCTTTTTTTGTTGTGTTCAACCCCACAAAGATAAATTCGAAAGACCTCAGTCCTATTTTACTTCAAAGGAACTCATTGTAGAAATTATACAACATGTATGTATATCTTGGATTCACTCGATCTAACAATGTTCTAAAGTTAAATACTGAATCACTTCTACAAATATTTGCGGAATTAAAAACACAATCGCAAATAACATAAACATGAAGAAATATCAATCACACATTACACAGATAATTTCTCGGGGAAATCTTACAGCTAAAAACCCCACTATATTCTATTGGATATTATATCATGGATCATGAAACAATTATATACAAAACTCTTCTCACAAGAGCCCTTGGTACATAGGCTAATTGTCTCACATTATCATACGAAAATTGGCAAATCCCTTAGCCAAGTTACTATCTCGAGACAACCTGCCTTCACTATGCAATCCCTGCTGAATGAAAATGCCTGAAAATGAATGCAATATTTCCTTCCTTGAATACGCAAGTATCATGGGCACATCCAATGTGTGTTTTCCTACATGTTTGCAAGCAGATAATGTCACAATTGATAGTCAACTTCCCTTTCGCCTAGAACTCAACTGGGTCTCCACTGGATCTGACATGCATGCAGGTAATACTAGTAAATACTTAGTTGCATGTTAGATTATAGATTGTGAATTAAATAATATTTAATTCATTGAATCTCTCACTAGTGTATCTTCAGTTAAAACTAGCAAAATTGCGTTTAACTCACTTTACTTCAAACTTTGTTACAACTAGAATTACTTTGCATGTCCCACCAACCAATCTCTAACTCTAAATTCACTTAGCTAACTGATTTGCCACTTCAGTTAACTATTTCAAGTCCACATTAAGAATATATTACAGTTTAATGTCCATCTAAATTAAGGGATAATAAAAATAGACATGCACCCAAAAGTGGGTGTTGAATCTTCTTATTGAATCTGAACGCTCCCTATCAGCAAGAAAGGGATTATCCTTCACCCCGATCTTGTCTCTATGGTATTTGAATTTTCTCCTAGTGAGCTCCTTCGTTAGAATATCTGCATCTCGATCTTCCGTGGGAATGTAATGAAGAAACATGATCCTCCTCTGCACATAATCTATGAGATGGTGGTATCGGATATCAATATTCTTGGACTTCTCGTGGAATACCGGATTAACCGAGAGTTTTATGTAACTCTGGTTATCACAATGTATCATCGTCGGATGCATATGATGAACAAACAAACAAACAAGTATGTTCCTCATCCATATGGCCTCACATGCAGCCTGACTCACTTCCATGTACTCTACCTCAGCTGAGCTGAGTGCAACTAATCTTTGCTTCCTGTTGTACCAAGAAACTGTTGTTGATCCTATGCTGAAGATGATTCCTGATGTGCTATTCCTATCTGATGGAATACCTGCCCTATCTGCATCGGTGAATCCTTGAATCTTTACTCCCTCTGTCTGTATATACCATAATCCATACTTTGTAGTTCCCCTGAGATATCTCAAGACATGATTCCTTGCCTTCCAAAAGAGCTTGGTAGGCTTAACCATAGCTTGACTAAGTTGGTTAACTATGTAGCATATGTATGGACATGTGTTCACCAAGTACATGAGTGAACCCACCAACTTCCTGTAAAGAGTAGCATCAACTATCTCTCCCTAGTAGAATCCTCCTTCCTCCAGTTTCCTCTAAGAGGAGTCTTCATGGGTTTGCTACTCTCCATGTGGAAATTCCTCACAATATCTTTTGCATACTTGCCTTGAGATACAAATAGCTCCCCATCTCTTTTCCATATTTCCAATCCAGGGAAATAATGCAAGAGCCCCATATCCCTCATCTCAAATTCTCTTGCAAGATCCTCTTTGCAAGAAGTTATGAGCTTCTCATCACCTATCAGAATAAGATCATCAACATAAAGTACAATAATCAATAGCTTACCATCAACCACAACCTGTTATACATTCACATCCACTTCACTCATTGTGAAGCCCAACCTGGTGAAATAGATTTTGATCCTGGTGTACCAAGCACGAGGTGCTTGCCTTAATCCATACAATTCTCTCTTGAGTCTGCACACATGCGAGTCCCTGTCAAAGGTCTCAAAACCTTTTGGCTACTCAATGTACACTTCTTCCTCAATAACTCCATTGAGAAATGTTGTCTTTACATCCATTTGATGTATCTTCCACCCCATCTGCACCGAGACTGCAAGGATAGATCTAATCGATGAGCACCTTGAAATTGGTGCAAAAGTCTCCTCATAGTCAATCCCCTCCACCTGTGAGAACCCCCGAGCCACAGATCTAGCCTTGTATTTCTCCACACTCCCATCTGTTGCTTGCTTCACCTTGTAGATCCATCCAGATCCAACCACTGACTTCCCGACTGGTCTTGGGATAACCTCCCGTGCATTGTTCCTAATGACGAAGTCATACTCCTCAATCATGGCATCAACCCATGATGGATGATGCACTTCTTCCTCAAAGGAATGTGGTTATGTCACAATACACTCGCTCAGAAGAGCCATGTATTCATTATACTTTCTTGGGTTTTGTCTCTACCTACGCTGTGATGTAGGTGCTCCTACATGTTCTAATTCATATAGCTTGAATCTGTCAACTTATCTGGTGTGCCTCCTACCATCTCTAGTGGATGACTCTGCATGAATGGTTTCTTCCATTCCATGATCCTCTACATGTGACTGCTCCACATCTTGAGGTTCATCCTTTGGAACTAATAGTTCCTTACTTGCATGCAAATCAAGATCCCTCTCAAGGGACAATCGCATGGCTTTCTCCTCATCAAATTTAGAATCCCTCCTGACAAATTTCATCCTCTTAGCTGGAAAATACACTCGATAGTTATGGGGAGTATTAATGTACCCCACAAATATCCCAATCTCTTCTTTTGGTTCTAACTTCTTTCTGGCATCTTTGGTCACATGGAAATAGAACAGATGAGCCAAAAATTTTAAAATATGAAACATCAAGTTTCTTACCAATAAAAGCCTCCACCTGTGACAATGTGCATGCCTCTGCCCATAGATGCAATGGTAGGCCTTGATCATGTAACATAGCTCGTGTTGCTCCCACAATTGTTCTGTTCTTTCTTTCTGCAACCTCATTCTGTTGTGGGTTATGAGGTGCAATCAACTCTCTTTGAATTCCTTCTTTGGCACAAAAGTTATTGAATTCATTAGACATGTACTCACCACCATTTTCTCTCCTTAAATCCTTCACCTTCTTCCCTGTATCTTTCTCTACCAATTCTTTGAACTCACAAAACTTTGAGAATGTCTGATCTTTCTTCTGCATGAAGAAGATACAACACTTCCTAGAAAAATCATAAAAAAAAATCACATAATACCTGTGTTTCGCTATGGAAGTTGTTGAGAATGGTCCACACATGTCTGAGTGAACTCTCTCAAGGATTTCTGCTTCTCGGTTCTCCTTCTCATGAAAAGTGGCCTTTGTATACTTCCCTAGGTACATCCCTTACATGTGTCTATTTTCGCAAGAGTACCCTTTGGAAGACTTGTAGAAATTTGTTGCATGATCTTAAAAGCACCATGGTGTAGATGGCCCAATCTCCTGTGCCATAACTCACATTCATCCTAGCTCACCACATTGTCTGCTTTACCCTTCAATGTTGCGATGCCATCTACATCAAGTTTGTAGAGGTTCTTCACACAAACCCCAATATTCTTTGTTATTCCTGTGGATTTATGATGAAGGAAATCCTTTTCTTCACTAAAAACCACATCATATCAGCAATATTCCAACATAGCAACTGAAACTAAATTCTTTTTCAAGCCTGGTACATGCATGACATCTTTTAATGAAAAGGTTTTACCTGACTATCGCTAGAAAGTAACTGTACCAATTCTGATAGCATTATACCTCCCATCATCACCCATTTCGATGTTCATTTGAAGATCCTTCTCCTCCAAGCTACTAAAAAGTTCTTTGTCTCCCATCATGTGGAAAGATTTTCCACTATCCAAGTACCACATTGATCCCATCATACTCAACACCATGCATGAAATGAGTGAGAAGTCCAACTTGAACTCTGTGGCCAAATCCTCACCCATTGCAGCTTCTGGAGCCTTCTTGTTGTTCTTCTTCTTGTGTGGACAATTTGTGACATAGTGTCCATGTTCGTGACAGTGAAAACATTTCACTCTAGACATGTCACACTTTTTGTCTTCTTTGTTGGTCTCAGATTTAGAATAGGACTTCTTCCCCTTCCCCTTCTTCTCCTTACCAACCAAAGCGCAATTTTCCTCATCATTTGTCTTGGATGAGGTTCCATCCCTGGTATTCTGCGTAAACTCTTCTTGTGCCAAATCCGACCAAAGTCACTCCCAATCTAGTAACTTCTCCCTCCCATTCACATAGTCCTGGTAACTATGCGAGCTCTTAGGGAGGCCTAGAAGGGCTAGGTCCACCAATTCATAATCACTTACAGTAACCCCGACACTCCCAAGATCATCACAACATTGGATGAACTTGATTAAGTATTTCGTAATTGCGTCTCCTTTCTCCATTTTGATTTTCCTAAGCTTGTCTTTGACTGCCAAATTTTTGTGGTCACTCTTGTTTTGAAACGGATCCGTCAAGGCCTTCCACATTGAAAATAGAGTCACATTTCCATGGAGACTTGAGACAATATGGTCTTGTACTCCCTCCAATAATATCCTCCTCGCCTTTGTAACCTTCTTCTTCCATGTTTCAAGATTTTGGGCGTTTGTTGCCGCAAGCTTGCGAATGTCACTCTCGATGAATTTTTTCAACCCATTATCCTCCAACAGTACCTCCATCCTGTCTTTCCATGCAATATAATTCGAGCTGCCATCAAGTGCATACTCGAGTCTTAATCCATTGGACGACATCTTGATCTGCTTACAGCTCCAAAGAATGTACCTGCAAATTTGAATATTGTTCAACACAAACTCAATTTCTTCTTTACTCTTGTGATTCCTGGTGCTCTGATCCCATGTAGAAATTATACAATATGTATGTATATCTTGGATTCACCCAATCAAACAATGTTCTAAAGTTAAATATTAAATTGCTTCTACAAATCTTTGCAGAATTAAAAACACAATTTCCAATAACATAACCATGAAGAAAGATCAATCACACACTACACAAATAATTTCCTGGGGAAAGCTTAGAGCTAAAAACCCCACTATCTTCTATTGGATATTATATCATGGATCATGAAATAATTACATACAAAACTATTCTCACAAGATCCCTCAGTACATAAGCTAATTGTCTGAGACTATCATACGAAAATTGGTAAATCCCTTAGCCAATTTACTATCTCTAGACAACCTGCCTTCATTACACAATTTATGTTGAATGCAGATGCCTGAAAATGAATACAGTCTTGCCTTCCTTGACTGTGCAAGTATCATGGGCACATCCAATGTGTGGTTGCCTGCATGTGTGCAAATAGATAATTTCACAACTAATAGTCAACTTCCCTTTCACCTAGAAGTCAACTAGGTCTCCACTGCATCTAACATGAATGCAACTAATAATAGTAAATCCTCAGTTGCATGTGAGATTATTGATTGTGATTTAAATTGTATTTAATTCACTGAATCTCTCACTAGTGTATCTTTAGTTACAACTAGCACAACTACGTTTAACTCACTTCACTTTGAACTCTATTACAACTGGAATTACTCTACATGTCCCACCAACCAACCTCTAAATCAAAATTCACTCAGCTAACTGATTTGCCACTTCAGTTAACTATTTCAAGTCCACATTGAGAATAGATTATAGTTTAATGTCCATCTAAATTAAGGGATAATAAAAATAGACATGCACCCAAAAGTGGGTGTTGAATCTTCTTCTTGAATCTCAACACTCTGAATCTTTAAATCTTGGTTATCTTTGAATGTGTGGACGACAATGAATTAGACGTGCATTCATCTCAAAAACTAGTGATGAGTCAAAAATATTTTCGATGTAAGTAAAACTAAAAATGAGTGTCTAAGAAATTAGATGATAGAGTGTTGGAACTAGTAAAAGTTCCCCATATTTGTAGGAAAAGTGAAGCTGGGAGAAGCAATAATATATATTAAAAAAATAAAATAAAAATTAGATTACAATGTATTTAGATAAAATTGAAAGTGAATCCAACACAATAACAAGTAACAACTACAATATAGAAATTATTAATTTAATTTGTACTAATAATTATATGAATATATTTAATACAATATTTAAAGTTTAACATCCATAAAGATTTTATTAGAAAATAAGAAACAAAATTGAAAATACATATATAAAGTTTTAACTTCTTTTAAAATTAAACTTTGTAAATTTGAAGAAAATAGTGATACTCTTGTAATTTGGAAATACAATAAAAATCAATGATATGGTTGGTTGATAGCAACAACAAACTGGAGAAAATGTTTTCCATGGATAGGGTATTGATTTATTCTACTTTCATGTTCAGTCTAGGCTTCAAGAAAAACACGTATACATTAAAAAAAAATTATATCCACAACTTTAAAATGAGTGGTATTAATTTTTTTTTTCCAAGCTCTCATTTTCTTGATGTTGAAGCTCCCAAAAAGATTCCAAGTTCTTAAAATAGTTCCCAACCAATTGGGAACCTTCCCTACTAGTTCCTAAGCTCAAGT
>JASDQU010297774.1:1260-14051 GCA_032191745.1 Picea mariana | reverse complement strand
CCCCAAACCCATTTCTTCTAATGTTCAAAATGCTTGGTCTCCTACCCCTCCCACCGGAAAGAATTCCGAGGTAAATGTTGTTCAATCTACCCCCACTGGTAAAACCAAATCCAGAAAGGGAAAGGGTAAGAATAAGGAGGAAAAAAATAATTCGCAAGTAGAGAGAACCAAAACACCACCTGTTGACGATAGGGATAAGCGCAAACCCCGATACCTTTGTCTTATCTGTGGTGATGATCACTACACTAAGGATTGTCCACGATGAGCCGAGGTTACTAAGTTCCTTCAAGGGACCATGAAACCACCGACTCCAGCCATATTGTCACAACCCTTCCCTTCTCAACAATAGGCCCAATTGGTCATTCATGACCAACCTTCCCCCTCCACTACATCCTATGTCTTAATGTGTACATGTGATTCAAAGAATAATGACATCACACTTACCACTCAATCCAAAGATTATTCTTTCTCCAAAGAGAAGGTTGATGCGATACCTCCTTCGTTGGTCCAACCATCTCCCATGACTCCACCTACCAACGGTCCTCTTCATCTCGAATGACCAAGCCTCGACATAGTTCTTCGCCATCCTCCAAAGGGCATCATTCAAAAATCAGCTTTCAATCCTCATGCCTTTGTTGCCCATAACTACAGTATTTTTGAAGATCTAGCCCAAGCACCATCCGCGATGTCATCCCTCAAAGTCCTTCAAAGTTGTCCTATACAATGGAAGGCACTGTTGAAATCTATTGGTGGAATCAACCCTATGGATACGAGTTTAATAATTTTTGACTTGGAAGATAACATTCCAAGGTTATCCCCTCAACTTGCATTCCAAATACAAGTTATTGTCTCCAAAAAAAACATTTGTAGAATAGTTATCGACGAGGGTGCCTCGATGTGTGTCATGTCTATTACCTGCTGGAAATCCATTGGCTCTCCTCCTTTGACTGAATCCCACAACACGCTCAAAGCCTTTAATGTCTTTGATTTTAAGCCTTACGGTGCCCTCCCTTCATTTTCGATTATGTTAGAAGGTAAAACAGTCCAAGTTGAAGTACAGGTCTTTGACGCTCCTCTCGATTACAACCTTCTACTTGGCCATAGCTGGATTGATTCCATGCACGCATTTGTGTCGACTCTTTTCCGTGTCATTCATTTCCCACATCAAGGAAAGGTAATTACCGTCGACCAATTAACCTTCCTTAACTCGGATGAATGTACCAGAAACATACCGTTCATTGCCAAACCCCCCTGAATACATGAACGTCGATGTGGGTCTTCTTAAAGACTCCTTGTTAATGGGTACCTTCCCCATCCCACCACCCAATGTTCCACATCTGTCTGTCGCCTTGATCGACATGATCTCCACCTCTATTCACAGAACCCATGCATCTCATGACCCATGGATGGTAGCCAATCCCGGTGGTCATCTTCGTTACAGTGACGAAATTCCTTTGAGTTCGGTTGAATCCGCCTATCAGGCCATTCAATTGGAAAAACCTTCTACCCCCTCTCTTGGTGATTTATCTCCAGATCCTTTCCATTCCATTTTTCACACGGACGATATGATTATGTATATTATGGAAGACACTACCTGGGACGATGGACATCATCGTTCCATCCTCTTCCTGGAACAACACACCATCGAGGGTTACCAATAGATCTCGACCCTGTTGATCGTTGTCATCATTTCTACTATTCTCAAGGATACACACAATGTGTATTACGAAGGGATCTTAAGTAATATCTCACCCACCATCCCCCTCGACATATCCATAAAACCTGGAATTGTCGAAAATGTGCATATCGGAGCTTTGTGTTCCCCTGATGAAATTGTCACCTTCAAGTCATTTTTCAAAGAATTTCGTGATGTCTTCACCTAGACCTATGAAGAAATGTTGGTTATTGACCCCGACATTGTGATACATGAGATTAAGACATACCCAGATGCTAAACCAATCTGACAATGACTTCATTCGGTCCACCCATGTAAATCAACTGCTATCAAGCTTGAAGTTGAGAAACTTCTCAAAGAGGGCTTTATTTACCTTGTGGCTCTCACTGACTGGGTTTCCAATCTGACCGCGATCGATAAGAAACAAGGCACAATCCATGTGTGCGTTGATTATAGGGATATTAACAAAGCATGTCCTAAAGACAACTTTCCTACCCCCTTCATCGACCAGATCGTCGACGACTATGTCGATAGTGAAATCTTCTCTCTGATGGATGGTTTCTCCAGATATAATCAAATAAATATCATTCCCGCAAACCAACACAAAACCAATTTTATTTGTCCTTGGGGCACTTTTACCTATCGAAAACTTCCTTTCGGTTAAAAAAACGTTGGCGCAACTTTTCAACATGCTATATCTTACTCCTTCCATGATATCAAGAACATCGTGCAACCATATCTAGATGAATTACCCGCTCATTCCATGCATCGTGTAGATCATCCAAAACACCTCTGAGCCATTTTCCTTTGATGTTGGTTTTACCATATACACTTGAATCCTCACAAGTGCATTTTATGCGTAGAATCCGACCGACTTATAGGATTTATTGTTTCACGTCAAGGGATCCAGGTAGATTCTTTGAAGGCTGAGGCGATTCTCAATATCCCTCCTCCTTCCTCACTTCAGCAGTTACAAAGTTTGCGAGGGAAGGAAAAATTTATTCATTGTTTCATCCCAAACTATGCCAAGCTAACTCTTGGATTTACGCGACTGCTCAAGATAGGGTCTGAGTTTGTATGGGATACCACTGCCAACAAAGATTTCAAATATTTGAAACTGTCTCTGACACGTATCCCACTTCTCTTCCCACCTGATTACAGTCGCAATTATTTCCTCTATCTCGTAGCCTCGGACTACACCATTGCTATGGTTCTCGTCCAGGAGGATGATTCTCATGACGAACATATCATCTATTACTTGAGTCGAAGTCTTACACCTACCGAGACCAAGTATTTACATGTTGAAAAACTAGCCTTGGCAGCCATCCAAGCAGTTCAACTTTTTCGGCACTATATCCTCTCTCGCAAGACTACAATAATTTCTAACTGCAACCCTATGTAGCACATTCTAACATGTCAACTGCTAGGGGGGGAAATACTCCAAATGGATCATGATACTCTAGGAGTTTGACTTAGAATTTGAATGCACTAAGTCCAATAAATCCTTAGTGTTTTTCGAGTTGATATGCGACTTTCCCTACTCTGAGACAGAAAATGTAGCAGCCAATTCATTACCTGATGAATCTCTTTTCCTGATTAGTCCTGATGATCTTTGGTACAGAGATATTATCATATATCTCCAAACACAGACTTTTTAGCCCAATTTGTCTAGTACTGACCACCGTCGAATATGCTACCAAGCCCGTCAGTATATTATCCTCGGTGATACTCTTTATCGTCATGGGATTGAATTCATTTTTTGACGCTACCTCACGTTTGACGAAGCCGAGAAAGCCCTAAATGACTACCATTCTAGAGCCTGTGGTGGTCATATGTCTGGGTATGCTACTGCCGAGAAGATCTTGTGTGCAGGGTATTTTTGGCATTCTTTATTTAACGATTGTATAATTTCCATCCAAAAATGCCACGCTTGCCAGACCTATAACAATAAAATACTGTCACACCCTGCTCCTCTTCATCCCGTGGTCTCCATTGGTCCTTTTTCAAAATGGGGTATCGATTTCATGACATGTCACCCTCACTTGGCCGGGGGGCATGGATACATTATTGTAGCCATAGATTATTTTACAAAATGGGCCGAGGCGATGCCGACATTTGACAACACTGGAAAGACCGCAACATTATTCATATTCAATCACATCATAGCTTGTTTTGGTGTTCCTCAGGCTATCATCACTGATCATGGTATCCACTTTAGAAACTTCATGATGTCCGAACTCACTGAAAAGTCGGGTCTTTTCCATGAAAACTCAACACCCTTTTACCCACAAGCTAACGGCCAAATCGAAGAAATTAACAAAGTCCTCATTACCATGCTTCAACGAATGATAGGGATTCACAAAACGAGTTGGCACGTGATGTTGTTTTCAACATTATGGGCTTACCGAACATTCGTTAAGTCTACTACCATGTTTACACCATTCCAGTTAGTCTATGGTCTAGAAGCCATCCTGTCGATTGAATGTGAGATACCCTCCCTAAAACTATCCGTCGAACTCCTCCCAAACACTTTTGCTGAAGAAGAACGTCTGTTGTATCTCATGAAATTAGATGAAACTCATCACGATGCCACCCTAGTCATAGAAGCCTAGAAGAAACACATCAAATCCTAATACGACAAACATGTCAAGCCTCGTGTTTTCTCCAAAGGTGATTTGGTTCTCCTTTACGAACAAGATCGGGATATGCTAAGAGCAAGAAAATTCGAAGCTATATGGCAAGGTCCTTATATCATTAGACTATTTTTGGAGAAAGGAGCTTACGAGTTAGTGGACTACGACGATATCCCTTTGAGTGAACCCAGAAATGGGTTGTACTTAAAGAAGTACTATGCCTAAGATCACCTGTTCATGAGTGCTTGTATTTTATTGTACCATAATTTTTGTGTCTTACTGTAGTATGCGTTTTTTCATTATTTGGTCTCTACCCTCGATCACTTATATTACATTGTGCTTGGTTTCTAGATGTTGAAGTCTTTGCTACCCCATATTGGCTTCGCTGATGGCGTTAGACATAGTACTCAGAACCTTGCTTCTGCTGCTTGGGCAATTTACGCCCCTACAAACGAACTTCTCACTCTACGAGGTGTGTGTCTCGACCGTGTGACCAACAATATTGCAGAATATAGTGCCATCATCGAATTGTTAATTGATTCTATTTCATTCAGTATCCACCACCTAGTTGTATGACTCGATTCGCAACTAGTAGTACTACAACTAAGTAATGTCTATGCTATTCGAAGTCCTACTTTATTATCGGTATATTTATGAATTCACCTCTTGGAACGTTATTTTGATTATATTGAGTATCAACACATTCCTAGATGTCTAAATACATTGACTGATGCATTAGCTAACTATGTATTAGACAAACATTTGGGCCATTTATAAACCAATCACATCACATGTTTCACACAACACAAGATAAGCTGGTAGAAGCCGTATATATGTATATAACGATCAAAATTTTTTACAAAACATTTCTGTACAAGGACCAAAATCTCAAAATGTGAATCTCATAGCTTCTACAAAATAGCGTCATGGGTGACGCTCATAATAACACATGATTGCTCGATCCACCCTACGAAGCAGTCGACTGATAGACTCGAACACCCCCACAGTATGGCGCTGGTAACGTCTAGGGATCTCCTCGATAGCCATATCCAGGATGCCAGCGGTCAACCCCTCTAAGTTCTGCTCCACTGCCTCATATTCCTCGGCATCCCATCTTGCCACTTGAGCTGCCTCTCCTCACCGTTGAATAGGAGAAGTTCCTGGAGGTCGATATGTCCCCACATCTATGTCATCAAAAAGATATTGTTTTGATTAGTTCTTGGATAAACGCAAAAACATTCCATATGATAAAAATTACAAAAACATTTAAAAAGAAAAAAAAGTGTACTTCTTACCTAAATCACCCCAATGAGCATCCTCGAGAAGGGCCAAATCTGGATCCCCTCAGAAATCCAAACTAGCGTATGCGTAGTGATCAATCATCAACATCTGGGGCCGCAACCAATCGAAAAATGAATCATTGTACTTGATGATGGGCCCAACTATGTGTCGGGCCATGAGGATGCACCACCTTAGCATCCTTGGATCCTGTGGGGCCGACAAACCCCAATCAACCTATAATCTTAGCAATGGGACCCTCTCGAGGAAGAAGGACACCAAAAGTGATTTGTACCCAATCTTCTTCAAGTTTCCCCTCCTACACTTCATCAATTGCCTCTTCATACTGCGGACAACTGCATCTGACCAGTTCAAGACTCGAGGTTCTGTGCACTCTATGGCGTATTGGAAGTAGCTCTGGAGGGACATGTGTGGAGCTACGCTCCTAGCCATGCATGCTATAGTGAACAATATGGTTCACAGGGTCAAGTTTTGGACCCCCCAAATAGAAACCTTTCCCTTGCTTCTTTTTGCCTTAGGAACATAGTATTGGCAACAATACTCACTCATAGGGAGTTCGCCACCTCAGCTACCAGTCAAGCTAGTGTGGTACCCACGTTGTGATAGCCCTATTAGAAAATAGATGTCCTTGATATCTAGGGTCAACGTGTGGAATCCCATGTGAAACAATTGTTGGTCCACGTCGCACATATGAACCAGGTATTCCAGCAATCTAAGTTGGGCCCTCATGCCCAAAATCCTAAAGAATTTCAAGAGCCCACAATCTTGGAGGGCAGCGACGGTACCAGGGTCATTCTCGGCAATGGCATCCTCCTCTTCATTTTCTCTTTCTTTCCACTCCATCATTGTGATGGTCAAATACCTACATAAGAACCATAAGAGAAGGTTAAGCAACTTATTTCAAACCTTCGCATAATTTTTATTGAGCAAAAATCAAATTTAAATTTCATTTTTCGGCCCCCGCAGGTGCCCCTTTAGCACAGTGTGAGATTCTCATAGGTGCCCTTAAGGCCACCTGTGCGAATCCTAGACTCTCACAGGTCCTACATGGCCATCTTGGGATAATGCTGGGGCACAAGTTGTGGCCCTAAAATGAACCTAAAACTCTGAAAATTTCCAATGAAAACTAAACATAAACCATGGAAAAGGTAGAAGATCAAGAGCTTACCTTGTTGGCGGAGACAGTTCGCCAAATGGTTGCTTGTGCCTCCCACGATCGAGCAACGAAATTTGGGGAAAAATGAGGTGTATTGGGCAAAGTTTTTGGCAAAATCACAATGAAATGGTAAAAGCCCTTTTTACCCATATTTATTCAATTTTTACCATTTTTGTTGATTTTTATAATTTTTTGTCTATAAAACCTAATGCCTAATAGTCCTATGAGAATGACTTTTTTTAGATATAGCAACTTTGAAGCCCACACAAAGGAGTATAGATGTTTCTTCTTTTTTGTCGCATATACGACTTCTTTTTAAGGTTTTTAGAAAAACCTTGAGCTCAGTCTTCGTTCGTTCTTGCAGTCGAAAATACATGAGACCGTAGCAGAGTATACTTTTCTCGTCTTTTCGTACTCATCATGGTAACACAAAAATGACAAATGAAAAGGAGTATTCTTTAAGCTCTTTTCACGCTCCATTAAAACAAAAAGATGGTTGAGCGACCTTGTTCTGTTCACACTCGTAAAAGTATCTGAACAAAACATTCGATGGGTGATAGTTTATCACTTTTTCGGTCCTGTCGAACTATTTTATCAAAAAGGAACTGAGAGAGTTCTCTTTAAGTGTTTTTCAGACTCTCAAAACATGAAAAACCCTCAAGTTTTCTATGTTTGGACTCATTAAACAAACATCGAAAGACCTGCAATGGGACTGAGCCACTCCTTCATAGGGTTCATTAAATATACTCTGAGATACTTGTTTGAAGGATGAGCTTACATCAACAAGAATATGTTATCCTCCTCAAGCTTGCATAAAAATAAAGAGGTACTCGCCAGAAATGGTGGGGGGAATTTTGGGAAAGGGATGTGTTTTTGTATTCATATTAATGACAGTAATCGTCACTCTTGAACATGAAACCCCCTGTTCATCATTTGGAGCCAGTTTGGGAAATCCATTTGTCTCTCATTCGACTTGCTACAAGGTCATATCCTGGGTCATCTTTGAGTCAGTGTTGCCAAGTCCTTGGTCGTGTCATTCATACGTTCAAGGGAATTTCATCCAAGCCCTCTATTGAGTCGGCCATCTGCAGTTGTCCATTCTTACTATGTTGGCCTTCCCTGTGTCCATTTCAACCTGTATTCATACTCTATTTCACCCTCAAAATATGTTACTTATTTCGTGTCATTGATGGGGGATACATCAAGGCCCTCCTGTGACGAGTCTTGTTCTGTCGAATTCAACTCATTCTCCGGAAACGCGACTTAGAAATCATCTAGTGCTTTAGAACCTCCATGCCTTAATTGCAGGTTTCTTCGCTTTTGACGGGGGTTCACATCATTGATCTCTGATCGAGAGATTCCACCGAATGCTCGACTTCAACTCATGTGTTTTCATTCATCCAGATTTTTCTTTGGTACCTTCGGAGTCATCGACATCAATGGTGATTTCCCTCACTCGTGTTAACGGTTTTCATCAATGACTGGTAATCAAGTGGTTTCTACCATGTTCGACTTCAGCACATGCAATCTCATGGCTAGATTAAGTACTTTTAGGTGACAGGTTTGAAGACCCTAGGTCTCATCTTTTTTATCCAGGCTACGATGGAGTATGTATGATTTTCATCGGCACATAGATCCACTTTGTATGTCATGTGGCTATGTCGTCTTAATTTAAGTCTTCTAGCATACATCCACAATGTATTCCTGGTGGCTATCCAACATTTTGATGACATGGATCCATGATGTATGATTGGTGGCCATGACCTACATTTATGATTTCATTCATATGTGATCTAAGTATGGGAATTCCTACCTCAGAATTGGTATTATATTTTTCATATGCTTGGTTGTTTGCAGGTTTTAGATTAGGTGTGCTCCTGGTTTTTGACACACACACACAGTTTACAAGGTATTTTGGCTGTCAAAGATTCTGGCCTCATACTTTGGGGGGAATTTTGTTACACATGATTTTGGTCACTTGGGTGATGTCTCAACAGTGATGTATTCAGGCTCCCAACAAGGAATTTTTGCCTGAGAAAAGTGTCTCCTGTCTTCTTCCAAAAACATATTTTTAAGATGAGTTCCCGGACTGCCTATGGTCTAGGGTGAGAGAATCCTTCATTCTCGTGGTTCATCCACACTTAGGGTGTGAACTTCTCGTAGTCTTCTCCATACATAGGGTGCGAACCTGTTTTTAAGCTTAGAAAGGAGAAGAGGTCTCAAGGGTTCTAGAAGGGAATCTTCTAGAAAATGAGTTGGCATTCACATGGTTGTCATTCTACTGACTTCTTAGATTTGATGCAATCATCCTCATCCATGTAACCATTTCTCCTTCTTATTGAAAGTTTTCTCATGAAAAAGGTTAAGAAAGATTGAATGAAGAATTGGTGAAAGAATTGTGTGAAGAACCCTTCTTAGACAAAAGCTTGAAGGCTCTATTTGATCTATCAAGAGGTTTTGGATCTTCTTCATGCGAGTACAGAGCAAGTGTGTGTGTTGGAACCAAGGGTCACTGAAAGGAAGATTGTGACATCAAGGCGATCAGGTTGTATATTTAACTTTCAATTAATATGATATAGCGACATGTCCCTTTCATATAAAGTCACTCTTACTTTATTGTGTAATTCCTTCATCATATGCATAGGTTGACATTGAATATACTTTGCTATATTTACATTGTTTGGTTTGTTTTGTCTTGGACTTGAATTCCCAAGAGAATCGAAGCGAAGCGGGAACAACAGAGACCTAAGGAAGCGATATCAAGGTATGTCACTTATTCCTTCTCTTTAGTAGATTCAATGACTACAACTTAGGGTAAGAGTCGTGTCCTGTCCTGTTTTTTTCTAGATCTAGGTGGATCTAGGGAGATCTGTTAGTGTCCACACCTACCAACTTGTCCGATAACACCCTTCCACCCTCACTTCACAAGTACCTTCAGATTTCCTTCCTGGAATCTGCTTCATCTTTTGATCTTCTGATCTGGACTACAGAGAATCTTTTTTCTCACCACACTTTCTTATTTATATATTCTTTAGAATGGCATGAGTGTGATACACCATGTCCCTTTTCTTGGACCATCACACCTCTTCATATAACTTAACCACAACCACAGTTTATTATTCTTACTGTGAAGGCTTTTCATAAATTGATCACATATATGGATCAATTTAATCTTTTAACTCGATCCCAAATCTCTACAATTATTGCAGACATTGATTTCTGCAGAGGCACTTTCTTCAAACCGTTACACTTGACCGATAACGCAAAACCACGGGCTTATCAACTTTAGCGACGTATTATATTTTGCCTTTCTATCTCTTATTTCATATGTCCTACGATGGCGACCAAACACTAGGCCAAACGATCTCTTGAGCGCTTATTAGAATCAACGGTCACGATTTAATCTCCCGATGATATGGACGACTGTCGAGACTTCGAGACTTGCAACATTTCAAATCTTTTGAATATGGTTTCACTGAAAATATCCGATGGTTTACGTTTATTTCATGGAACCAGATCAATGGTCATATTTGATCCTTACAATTATCATTTCACTGCTTAATCCGATGGTTGGTTCTTAATCAAGCATTGAGATGGATGGCGATTATTTACTTCGGGACTTCGTCTATTCTACTTACGCTATCCTTCCACTGTTCTATATCAATGATCAAGAATGCTTCTGAAGTGTCCTTCAAATTGGATTACTCATGTCCACTTCAGGATTTCATCCTTTAGGACTTTGGGACTTTGTCCTTAGCGACTTCGACACTTCGACCTTCAGGACTTCGAGACTTTTTTCTTCGCGACTTCGACACTTCAACCTTCGGGACTTCAAAAAAAATTCCTTCATGATTTTGACACTTCTACATACACTATCCTTCCACTATAATTGATCAACGGTTGAGAATGCTCTCGAAGTGTTCTTCATATTGGACAACTCATGTCCACTTCAGAACTTCGGCCTTCAGGGCTTAGGACATTTTCTAGTGGTAAAATTCTTGAAGTAAAAATCCCAGAGTGACATAACTTGTTGATGTCACTTTATCACATGATATGTGTCGAGTGGCTTCCACGTGTCACTCAGATTTGTGATTTACACATACCTGAAATGTCAATTTCATCTTGACACTTGTCATTATATGACTACGCTAGTGTCCTTGCTGACGTGGTCTATCACATGTCCTTGATGATGTGTTCTACCACATGTCCTTTCTGACATTTTCTGTTGATGTATATCTCTTGATGTGACACACATTCATCTCCTTGATCTAACAATCAGAATACTATCCAAAATGTATATCAGATCGACGACTGAGAGTGAATTCAGATTTTCAACTTTCGGGACTTCGGATAATTCAATCTCTTGACTTCACAATTCTTCCAAAGTGAGATTCCCGAAGCGTAACCTTCTCACATCTTTTGACCCGAAATTAATTATGTTTGTTTGATCAAGATATTAGATCGACGACTCGATATGTTTGTGATTCTTCTTTGCCTTGGTTTAAATCTAGCATCCCTCCATCCTTTCTTATCTCATCCTTCCACTTTTAAATTATCCAATGGTTTTCGGGTATTTAGATATTCAAATTCTCATCCATTTTACCTCACGTATCCTATCCTTCCACTTAATGTGATCCGATGGCTGACGAAAATTTGAGTAATCAAGATCTCAGATCTCAACTCTTTCTTATCCTCTCTTTCCACTTTAAAGTGATCCAATGAACGAGAAGACTCTTGAATAAGATCAACGATCAAGTATGATTGAGGAACCACAACTTGTGAGTGACTTAATTCGTCACCCAAGCTCCACAATTTGAAGTTGTGCATTTGTGGGTGAGTCAACCACAATCGTCGATATTTGAACCTATAATATCTGACGGTCCTGACTAATTGTGGGATTAGAAACAACATGATGTTTAGTTCTCCCTTTTCTCTCTACAATCTATCCCTGTCGTTTATCTGGCATTTGCGTATGCAATGGTCATGAATTAATCCGAATTAATATAATCATTTGGTGGATCAACAATAGTCATCTATCTTTGAGTCGATGAGATCTGACGATCTAGAATAATTGTGGGATTGAAACTAGCATGACGTTTAATTCTTCTTTCGCTTTCGACAATCTATCCTTGTCATTGATCTGGCACATGTGTATCGACGGTCCTAAATTGATCTAATCATTTTTGTATATTGTTCTTTCCCTTTTGAGTTTCATTGCACCATCTCTTTTGATATTTAATCTCTTCATATCATCCAACTGTTTGAAATCAACCATTATATGCTAACAAAATATTGCTGATATCAATGAAAATTTTACATGCCAACTTAACATCACATCAATGACATCAAATGTTGACATCAATGACAATAAATCAATGACACTATATCCAACATTCTCCACTTTCATCATTGATGGAAACACACCAACTTTATACATGGTCTCCCCTTGTTATGATGCTTCTCTCCTCTGAAGTTACTCTCCCCCTTTGACATCAATGGAAAAGGGTTTCTCCTCATATGATATGTCTATATATATGCTATTGATCAATATACAAACTTTGGTAACTCCCCCTGCAATTATGCTCTTCCTTCCATAAATGAATAACTCTCCTTTTCATTTCTATAGGATGCCATGTATACCATGTTGGATCATGTTGTCATTGATGCCAATGGTTTGATTATTTGAGAGATTGTTGGATCATATTTCATTGATGCAAATGGTTTGGTTTGATTGATGTCATTGATTGATGTCAAGTAATTGATTGATTGATGATTGATGAACAATGAATATGCATTGATGAGAATGATAGATGTCCAAGTGGAAACCAATTGATAAAGATGGATCATTGATATCATGCCCTTGATGAGAATGATAGATGTCCAAGTGGAAACCAATTGATAAAGATGGATCATTGATATGATGCATTAATGAAGATGGATCATTGATATGATGCACGAATGAAGATGGATCAATGAGTTGTCATTGATACATGATGCATAGTTGATATATATGATGTCGTGGTGAATT
>JASDQU010297767.1:0-14032 GCA_032191745.1 Picea mariana | reverse complement strand
TTTCCATTAGGTTTTTCTGGGTGACATTTCCATCATCTGGTCACCATGCCAGGGCAGTGACCTTCAGTCCCTCCTTATGCTATTGAAATAAAATAAAGAAATAAAGATAAAAGGAAATTGATGGGCTTCGAAAAAGTGCATTGTGGATGAAGGTACCACACACCCTCTACAAAGGCACCCATGAATGAGACACTATGATACCATGTATGTCATGATCCCTATGCCCATTGAGTCTTGACCCCAACCACTTAATCCACTTTACATGTAATAGAGAGATATCTCTTGGAAACTCTCCTTGACCTAGGTCAAGATCTATGCAATAGGACACCTCATCAACCCTCCCATATTCAAGATTGAAAAATCGCATAGTGTCTTTGAGTTGTTAATTTTTTGATATAGTTATCTTTGATGCACATGCTTGGATGTATTAATTATTGATTGGATTCACTTATCATGATGTTTTGACTTGAGATCCTTGAAGGGCGTGCTCATTTGTCTTTGCGGGACCTAGTTGGTGGATAGTGTTGGGAGAACAAGCCTAGCTTGGGCTTCCATGGGGCTACAAGCCCACAGGTTGGATGACATAGGAAAACATTCCAGATGAGAGATATCAAACTTGGAAGGCCTTTATGATGACTTGGATGACCTATCCCAGCCATCACTTACCAAACGATTTTCCCAAGAGGGGAAAAACGTCTTATTTTGAGCTTGACGTCATGATTTTGGGGCTAGGGCATAATGGTGAGGTGCCACTCTTTTGACACATGGATGTTTTGAGGATAAGAGGGTATTCACCATGATTATAGTGCTTATATGCTTAGATGTAACGACTTTCTTAAGGTGGAAAAATGTTCCCTAAAGGGGAGATGTCCTTCTAAAATTAGGGTTTTATTTGTGAAAAAAGTAAAATTTTAAGGAATTATTTAGTATTATTTTGTAAAATGATGTTGGAGCATCTCCCACATCAAGCGAGTCAGCGCGGAGATAATAGGACAGCTAGACAAGCCAACACAAATTCTGAAAACACCTTGAGGTTGTTGCGCAATCTTAAATGAGCCATTAAGATAAAGCGCACTTGTATATTGTAATTGGACCTTGAGCGGATTGCTCTCATCCTTAGTAGGTAGAGGCATTTAAGGTAGTTAATGTAAAGTAGATAGAATTTAATCTTAGATTAGACAGTTGTAGAGCGCAAGAGGGAACCTGGATATAGACACCCTCATTGTGCATTTGTAACATCATCAAAAGAAGAAGAGCATAGAGAAGAAGAGCATGTAGAGAGCTGTGTAAAGAACACCCATGTACAGATACTTGAATTAATAGAAGAGATTGATTCACTTCCATGGTTTTGTGTCTGTTCTCTGTGTATTGATGCTGAATGATATGCTCATTTGATGTTTGCTTCCAGTTATACATTTGCTTTTATATGCTGTGTATATGATTTCATAGTGAGTTTGGAATCTGAGAGAGAGAAGGAATGAGTTTCAATTGTTTCTCTATTTGAGCCAGAGAATTCCTGCAAGGAGTGCAGTTGAAGTGTCCGCAAGGAGTGCATTGACAGAAGGTTCAGATAGAGATAGCTTTTGTTCTCGTTCATCCAGAAGGTGCAGATAGGCACGGGAGCCATGCAAGGAGTGCGCAGGCCAAGTGAATTTCAGGGTTGCGAACCTGAGCGCCAGCTGAAAGACTGCTGCTGCAAGAGTGCGCAGAGTCGAAGGGATTTCATCACTTAGACGTGTTGAAGGGTTTCCGCAAGGAGTGCGTGCAAGGAGTCTTTTCTAAGGCTCAGAGTCATAACAAATCTCAGGAAGGATAGGCCTTTGAGTTTGTTGAAGGATAGCGTAGACAAGTTGTGACTTGAAGGTTGGCAAGAAGCTTCGTAAGTTACGCGTAGGTGGACAAGTTCCTGAAGGAATACTTAGTTCATTTGCAGGAATTCATCAAAGAAGAAACGGACGGTTGGTATTCTCCAAGGAGAATTCGCGATAATCCGTGGGTCGTTGGATCTTGCGGAAGTGCAAGGGAGATACGACGTCATATTTTCTAGAGGTTCAAAGCTCAAGAGGGGCAGAGCCATTGATCCGAGCCACGAGGGTCGTTGGATTTACACGTATATCGTGTATCGAGGTTTCGTGGATTGAAACTCGAAACCATTGCAACGGGAATCAGGAAATCGCGACACGCGATATCCCAATGGGTACGAGATTTATGTGTGGGCCACAACAGAGTTAGAGTGGTGGACAGGTGGCACGTCTCATCAAAAATTCACAGCGAGAAGTCCCGAACTCACTGCATTAGGATTCGCGATACCGCGAACCCCGAAATGCCGATGGAGTGAAGCGGCGATTGAATGATCAACTCACACGTGTGTCGGAGTTTTGGCGCATCGGGCATCGGGATTCAGGGATACAAGTTGTTTGATATCGCGAGTAGCGAAATCGCGATAAGGAAAGTTCCGACAAGGTTAAGGAAGGGTCAACGTTGACTGGTGATCAGGTTTCGGAGATCTAAGAGACTAACGTTTGACCATTGACCTCGCGATACCGCGAAGTCCGATTCCCCGATAACTAAAGAGAGGGGATCACGCGAGAGTTCTGTGGGTGAAGATTTCCCGATAGGGAAATAGAAGAACATTTGAGTTCTTTGGGCCGTGAGAAGAGGAGATCTTGTGAGCTGACGTGGACCTTCCAACCTGTGGGTTGTGAGAAGGGCGTTGGCATCAGTTTGGTATCAGAGCACAAAAAGGTTCTTTGCTTTCTGTAGCAGGGAGAAGAGAATTCACCATGCCATCGAGGAGAGATAGTACCCGATCCAGAGGATAGGGAAGTGCAAGGAAGAAGAGGTAGGAAGATGGCAGATCCATCCATAGAGAGACAAATGCATGATCTACAAGCTAGACTCGAAGACATGGAGACAGCGCAAAGACGCACAGCCAGTGCCGGGGATCTGAGTGATTCCAAAAGTGAAGTCAAGGGTGAACGTGAGGAGGAAGTTGTAGCCAAAGATGCATCAAACGAGCGTTTGATCAAAGCTATTGCCAGGATGGGTGCAAGAACAAAGATGGACATTCCAGTTTATGAAGGGAATCTGGATGCAGAGGAGCTTCTAGACTGGATTAGAGCTCTAGACACATACTTCGACTACGAAGATGTCGAGGAAGACAAGAAGGTCAAGCATGTTGTCACGAGATTAAAAGGACATGCAACATTGTGGTGGGATGAGCTACAAGCTGACAGACGCTGCAAGGGAAAGCAAAAGATCAAGAGTTGGGTCAGGATGATCACAAAGATGAAGGAGAAATTCATCCCCAGGGATTATCAAATTACTCTGTTCAGGAGGATGCAGAACCTGAGACAGAAGCTGATGATAGTGAAAGAATACACTGAGGAATTCTATAAACTGAACATCAGGGCAGGTCATCGGGAGAGCGATGATGAGAAAGTTTCCAGGTATATGAATGGCCTGAGATATGATATCCAGGACGAGATGAGCATGGTAACCATCTGAATGGTGGAAGATGCTTATCAGATGGCTTTGAAAGCAGAAGAGAAGCTGAGCCGAAAACAGAGTCAGAGGGGCAGAGGCAGAAGCTAGCCCAAAGGCAAATCAGTTGCCTAAGATAAATACCAGAAGCCCAAGGAGGAATGGAAGAAACCTCAGGGTAAAGTTGAGAGAGGTGGAACCTCACAAAGAGGACCATATGTTGAACAAAGAGGACAACAAAATGAGCAGAGGGGAGATTATGCTGACAACAATAATTTTCCTTGTACTAGAGGTAGAGGAAGAGAAAGAGGTGGAGTAATTACATGCTTCACATGCGGGAAAAATGGACACAAGTATTACGAGTGTCCAGAGAAAAATAAGGACATTATAGAAGCTCACATCGCCGAGGTGCAGAGGTGGGATGTTGAGGCAGAAGACGCTGAAGGCAGAAGATCGCTCATGATGCGAAAAGTCCTTTTGACACCTGAGAAGGAGGTGGAAAGTTCAGTCCAAAAGACCAGACTTTTCAGGACTGCTTGCAAGACCAAGGACAGGGTATGCAAGGTCATTGTGGATAGTGGTAGCATGGACAATCTTGTTTCTACAGAGATGGTAGAGAAGCTGGAGCTGGAGATGACTAATCATCCAAGCCCATATAGAGTTTCGTGGCTACAGAAAGGACACCAGGTAACTGTCACTAAACAATGTTTAGTTGAATTCAAGATAGGAGGATATAATGATAAGATATTATGTGATGTTATTCCCATGGATGTTTGTCATATATTGCTGGGTAGACCATGGAAATATGACAGGAATGTGATTCATGATGGGAGAATGAACACATACACCCTAGAGAAGAATGGGAGGACACACATGTTGCTTCCGATAAAGGATAAGGAGGTGAAGCTGGAAGTAATCAACACAGTACTTCTCATGAGTGGGAAGCAACTCCTTAATGAGGTGAAGAAGAAGGAGGACCCACAATTCTTTGTGGTCAGAAAAACGAAGATCGTTTTGACCAGAAAAAGAGTGGATGATTTACCAGAGGAAGTTCAGGAACTACTGGAAGAGTTCGCTGACATAATTGTGGACGAATTACCTCGTTCGTTGCCACCGATTAGAAGTGTGAGCCATCATATTGATCTCATACTAGGAGCCAGTTTTCCAAACAAAGCCGCGTACAGATTGACACCGCAAGAGAATGAAGAAGTTAAAAGAAAAGTCCAGGATTTGTTGGACAAATGTTTAGTTAGGGAGAGCTTGAGTCCATGTGCTGTTCTGACAGTACTTAGTCCAAGGAAAGACAGAGGTTGGAGGATGTGTACTGACTTGAGGGAAATAAACAAGATAACTATCAGGTACAGATTTCCATTGTCGAGGATGGATGATCTGATGGATTGCTTGAGTGGAGCAAATTATTTTTTGAAGATTGATTTGAAAAGCGGATATCACCAGATTCGCATGAGAGAAGGTGATGAATGGAAGACAACATTCAAAACAAATGAGGGTTTGCATGAGTGGCTTGTTATGTCGTTTGGCTTAACAAATGCACCGAGTACCTTCATGAGGTTGATGAATGAAGTCCTGAGGGAGTTCATCGGGAAATTTGTCATTGTGTATTTGGATGACATACTGGTTTACAGTAAAACAGCAGCGGAGCATCTGAAGCATTTAGCTACAGTGATGCAGAAATTGCAGCAGGAGAAGTTGTTGATAAACCTGAAGAAGTACTCATTCATGAAGACAGAACTCATTTACTTGGGGTTTGTTATTTCAGAAAATGAGTTGAGGATGGATCCAGATAAGGTGGAGGTAATTAAGAATTGGCCATCACCGAGAAATGTATTCGAGGTGAGAAGTTTTCACAGACTGGCTAGTTTCTACCGAAAATTCATCAGAAATTTCAGTGGAATTAGTGCAACAATGATGGATACAGTGAAGAAGTGGCATAAGTATTTTCACTGGACAACAGAGGCTGAGAAAATTTTTAATCTGTTGAAGAGGAAGATTACGGAACAACCAGTTTTGGTGTTACCAGATTTTCAGAAAACATTTCAGGTGAAATGCGATGCACGTGGGTTTCCAATCGGGGAAGTCTTAAGTCAAGAAGACAGGCTGATAGCGTACTTCAGCGAGAAGCTGAATGAAGTGAAAGTGAAGTAATCCACATATGATAAGGAATTTTATGCCATCATTCAGGCATTGAAAAAGTGGAGGCACTATTTGATTCCAAAATAATTTGTTTTGTATAGTGATAACCATGCATTACAGTTTGTGACTCAACAGGAAAAGTTGAATCAAAAACATGTCAAATGGGTTGAGTATATGAAAAATTTCACATTTGTGATTAAACATATTTCTGGTGTTGCTAACAAAGTTGTTGATGCTTTGAGAAGGGAGTGTTTGTTGTTGCAGGAGTTCAGAGTCAAAACAGTGGGTTTTGATGATCTCAGGGACATGTACACAGATGATCCAGATTTTTAGGAGGCGTATGAAGTAGCTGAGAATCCAGTTCTCAGAGATAGAAGCCAGTGGGCCGATTACATGATCCAGGAAGGATTACTGTTTAGAGGCAATCGACTGTGTATTCCAAGTTGTTCCATGAGAGAGAACTTGCTGAAGGAGAAACACAACGGAGGATTGGCCGGACACTTCGGTCATGACAAAACATTTGCAAAGCTGAGCGAGTCATACTTTTGGCCAGGAATGCGAGCAGAGGTCAAGAGATTTGTGGATAGATGCAAAATTTGCCAGCATTCGAAGGGGAGGAAGCATAATGCAGGTTTTTATCAACCATTTCATATACCAGAGAGGCCATGGGATGCGATTAGCATGGATTTTGTATTGGGGTTGCCAAGGACACAAAGAGGTGTTGATTCAATCTTTGTGGTAGTGGATAGATTTTCCAAGATGGCACACTTTATTCCATGTCAGAAGACCAGTGACGCAACTCACATTGCTAACCTGTTTTTCAAAGAGGTCATTCGACTTCATGGGTTGCCGAGAAGCATTGTTTTAGATAGAGACACTAAATTCATAAGACATTTTTGGAGGATCTTATGGAAGAAGCTGGGAACTAACTTGGCATTTAGTTCGGCTTATCATCCTCAGATGGATGGACAGACAAAAGTGGTGAACAGAAGTCTGGGAGATTTGCTGAGAATCTTGGTGACAGAGCACCATAGCAGTTGGGACAATATACTGCCGCATGCAGAGTTTGCGTACAATGACTCAGTCAATAGGATTACAGGGAAAAGACCATTTCAGGTTGTCTATGGGATGCAGCCGAGAGGAATTTCTGAACTAAGGGATTCATAACAGACTGCTACTAGGAGCACTAGTGCAGAGGAATTCTCAGAGGTGATGAAAGAACTTCACAGTCAGGTGAAGGAACGGTTGCAGAATTCAAGTCAGGAGTATAAACGCAGAGCAGATCAGCATAAAAGACAACTTCAGTTTGAAGTTGGTGATCTGGTTCTGGCACATCTGAGGAAAGAAAGATTCCCGAGAGGAACATACAATAAATTGAAGATGAAGAAAATCGGACCCTGCAAGGTCTTGAAGAAATTTGGGGACAATGCTTATGAGATTGAATTACCCGATGGGATCGGAATTTGTCCGATATTCAATATCTCGGATTTGTACCCATATAGAGCTGGAGAAACAGAGACTGGAATTGATCAACCAGTGATCCAGTGGATGAAACAGATGCCGGTTGCAGAGAAGCCGCAGATGGAATGCATACTGGATAAACGAGTGGGCAAGAGGACCAGGCGAAAGCAATACTTTGAGTATCTGGTCAAGTGGAAAAACCATCCAGTTGAAGATGCCAGCTGGGAGACTGAAGCAGAGATATAGAAACATGGTTCTACCGTGTAGGAGCTCATGGATAGGAGCCCATGAAAGTTTTCAAGCGAGGGAGTATGATGCAGGAGCATCTCCCACATCAAGCGAGCCAATGCGGAGATAATCGGACAGCTGGACAAGCCAGCACAAATTCTGAAAACACCTTGAAGTTGTTGCGCAATCTTAAATGAGCCATTAAGATAAAGTGCACTTGTATATTGTAATTGGACCTTGAGCGGATTTCTCTCGTCCTTAGTAGGTAGAGGCATTTAAGGTAGTTAATGTAAAGTAGATATAATTTAATCTTAGATTAGACAGTTGTAGAGCACAAGAGGGAACCGGGATATAGACAAGCTCATTGTGCATTTGTAACATCATCAGAAGCAGAAGAGCATAGAGAAGAAGAGCATGCAGAGAGCTGTGTAAAGAACACCCATGTACAGATACTTGAATTAATAGAAGAGATTGATTCACTTCCATGGTTTTGTGTCTGTTCTCTATGTATTGATGCTGAATGATATGCTCATTTGATGTTTGCTTCTAGTTATACATTTGCTTTTATATGCTGTGTATATGATTTCATGTTGAGTTTGGAATCTGAGAGAGAGAAGGAATGAGTTTCAATTGTTTCTCTATTTGAGCTAGAGAATTCCTGCAAGGAGTGCAGTTGAAGTGTCCGCAAGGAGTGCATTGACAGAAGGTTCAGATAGAGATATCTTTTGTTCTCGTTCATCCAGAAGGTGCAGATAGGCACGGGAGCCATGCAAGGAGTGCACAGGCCAAGTGAAGTTCAGGGTTGCGAACCTGAGCAACGGCTGAAAGACTGCTGCTGCAAGAGTGCGCAGAGTCGAAGGGATTTCATCACTTAGACGTGTTGAAGGGTTGCCGCAAAGAGTGTGCGCAAGGAGTCTTTTCTAAGGCTCAGAGTCATAACAAATATCAAGAAGGATAGGCCTTTGAGTTTGTTGAAGGACGGTGCAGACAAGTTGTGACTTGAAGGTTGGCAAGAAGCTTCGTAAGTTACGTGCAAGTGGACGAGTTCCTGAAGGAATACTTAGTTCATTTGTAGGAATTCATCAAAGAAGAAATGGACGGTCGGTCTTCTCCAAGGAGAATTCACGATAATCCATGGGCCGTTGGATCTTGCGGAAGTGCAAGGGAGATACGGCGTCATATTTTCTATAGGTTCAAATCTCAGGAGGGGCAGAACCGTTGATCTGAGCCACGAGGGTCGTTGGATTTACACGTATATCGTGTATCATGATTTCGTGGATTGAAACTCCAAACCATTGCAACGGGAATCGTGAAATCGTGACACGCGATATCCCGACGGGTACGAGATTTGTGTGTGGGCCACAACGGAGTTAGAGAGGTGGACAGGTGGCACGTCTCATCGAAAATTCGCAGTGAGAAGTCCCGAACTCACTGCATTAGGATTCGCGATACCACGAACCCCGAAATGCCGATGGAGTGAAGCAACGATTGAATGATCAACTCACACGTGTGTTGGAGTTTTGGCGCATCAGGCATCGGAGTCGGGGATACAAGTTGTTTGATATCGCGAGTAGTGAAATCGCGATAAGGAAAGTTCTGACAAGGTTAAGGAAGGGTCAACGTTGACTGGTGATCAGGTTTCGGAGATCTAAGAGACCAACATTCGACCATTGACCTCGCGATACTGCGAAGTCCGATTCCTCGATAAGTAAAGAGAGGGGATCGCGCGAGACTTCTGTGGGTGCGGATTTCCCGATAGGGAAATAGAAGAACATTTGAGTTCTTCGGGCCATGGGAAGAGGAGATCCTGTGAGCTGACGTGGACCTTCCAACCTGCGGGTTGTGAGAAGGGCGTTGGCATCATGAAAAGGGGAAAGATTAGGGTTTTTGACCCCTAATATTGTTTTTTACCCTAAATTGTGTGGATAAACTATGTTAGCTACATTTTGTATAAATAGAGATCATAAGATCTCATTTTAATCATAACTCTCCCTCTTGTGAGAGGACTTGGTCTGAAATTTTTGCTACACTTGGCTCTTTTTATCTCTTGTGCACTTGTTTATGGCTATATTGATGAATGGTTGATGGAGGAGTGACCACCTTCCTAGAGTGACCTAGTCACCCTTGAAGTGTGGGACCTACATCGAGGTGACATTGGGTGTAGGATTCCCAAGTGGTAGCACTTTCTTTATTGTTGGGTCAGGCTTTTCCCAACCTAAAACTTGTGTTATAAAAAAGGGCATAAAAAAAGGTTTCCCAAGTGGGTCTTGTCCCAAATTCCATAGAATCATCATCATTATGTCTCTCTCGATAACCTTTCCACCAATATTTAACATGGGGAAAGGATTTAGGGAGTGYTGATGTGATATTTTCATTATTAGAAAATTTTTCAACAAAGTAATAAACCTCTAGACGATTTAAGCATTTCTCCAAAGCATCTGCCAATAAAGGAGAACACCTTCTAGCATATTTTTTAACAGAACCTCCCCAAAATTTGTATCCCTTAGCTGTTTATAGTGGAGGTTGTTAGTGGAGGCGGGCGGCTAGAGGATTTTGCAGAGGTTTTTTTACCAGTGCACATTTAAGGTACATATGCACCATTATGCACCTAAAACATACAACACTGGTGCTTAAATGTTAAAACACACCACATTGTTCATAGCGGAGGTTGTTAGCGAAGACAAGAGACTGGAGGTATTTGCAGAGATTTTTTTTCATGCACCTTTATGGTACATACACATCGGTGGACAACTAAAAAATAACACATTGGTTCTTATGTGTTAAAATACACCATCATAAGTTATAACAAACATAACAAGAATTGATCAAAGTGCATCGGTTCCATTGGATCTTACGAACTGATGCGTCAAGCTGTCCTCAGGTGCACTGTGGTAAGGTAAATAAAATAAATTACCAAACTGATTTTCATTGTGACACCTCATCACGTGCGTCCAATCTCTCAAGAAAGCACCAATGCTCACTCTATTTTCAAGGACACCCTGTTTTCAATGCTCCTTGGCGAGTTGGATAGATCCACCAGTATATTCCACACATTTCCAATTTTTGGAAATTACCATGAATTTTCATTTGCTATCAATGGTGAAACTATGCCTCCTCGAGACATAAAATTATAGGTAATTTTTTTATTACCTTCCCATTTTCATTTTCATCCATTTAAAATTTGAATTGAGCTTGAAATTTGGGACTTTTTCAAAAAAAAAAATCATCTCCATGGGGTGCATCGTTTTGATTCGACTCACCCCGGCGTGGTGTGTCCTGTTCTAACTTCACAATAATCACTACAAACGATGCATATAATTTTTTTCATACTTAACCAATGCCTCTGTTTAAATGTGTCGCGTCTAGTTTGTTATAAAAGACAACGCCCAGTAAACAACATGCATGTTCTTTTTGAATATAGAAGCACCGATGTGTTTCATTTAACCAAGTGCACCACTCATAATACAACACATAAATTTAACTCAGCGTTGCAACCATTTTTAAAAAATGCACCGATTCCATTAACAGAACTGCACTAGAACAAATATTGATCAATTTGGCAAAGCGGGGAATTTCCTTTGACGACCCATATCCAATTCTCTACTCATCACAAAGCACTACTAAACAAAACGACGATGATTTAATAACAAGGTAGCACTAGAGTGTTCATGGTAACATGTCACATCACTTAATTTGCAATAATTCAATATAATAGAGTGGTACCCATAGTGCCAACAAGATAACAAGTGCATTATATTAGACAATGCACCACTAAACTTCATGTTGGTACTCTAGAAACTATATTGCACTGGTGCGGTTGGTTAGAGAAAGAACACCGTCATGTTTACATTCCATAAAAATTGGGGAGGCGGTGCATTTATGTTAACCAAATGCACTAGTGTTGTTAAAGGAATCCAGCCGAGAAAATATTGAGTGATATGGCATAGCAGGGCATCTCGGTCGATGGTTAGTTACCGATTCTCTCAACAACAGAACACATCGTTAAACAAAAATTAAGTGCTTCAATAATATGGTAGCACCAATGCATTTATATTAACACATCACACCAATTAAGTTGCAATAAAACAATTTAACTTGTCAGTGCACCTAGGTCCAAACAATGCACCAGTGTTGTAAAGAGGAACTGGGTGGATATTTCACAAATTATCGATGCAATGCATATTATGGTAAAAATTGTTAAGTTCCTAGGTAGTGTGCCAATTGAGATAAACACACCGATGTGTTCTATTAATTGAATGCACCGCCTAGTTTTTTATACAATTTTTTTGCTCAACAGTGCGTCAAACAAATAATGCATCAATGATGTGTAGAACAAGATAATGAGCAAAATACATAATTATTTACCATATTTTTTATTTTTATGGGATGCCCCATTATTGGTGTGTTATAAGAAAAATGCACCAACATCAACGCATACAAAGATAAAATGGATCGTCAGTGCATTACATTCACCGAAATGCATTGGTGCGGTTAATTGAGTTGCACCGGGAGATATATTTAAAAATTTATCATTGTGGTGTGTGTTTTAAAATGATCTCATTACCAATGCATCATAAAAGACAATGCACCATTAAAAAGAGTCTCGTGCTTGAAGGAACATAGACTACTGACACTTCTCATATTAAAACTTGAACCACATGGTTTATCATTAAAAAATTATACTATAATGGTGTGTTTTGTAGAACCAACCGCTCCGAGTTACATAGTTCATATGTGAAATGGCATTGCAGGTCATTTTGTATGAAAACCCTTAACTAGTACGCTAGATATCACAATTCACTGCTATAGATATCGGTGCTCGAGTAAAAATGACGCATTGATGCATTAAATTTAACACATAGTTGTTCGATGCCTTATGTATGATAGGTAGCATCGATAGCAGTGCATATGAAGTTATTAATAGCACCAATTACTTTTTCACTTTTGTTTTGCAAACAAAATCTAATTTAATTTTTGATAAATAAAAATTAGTTATATATGTTTGTGTTTTATATTTTTAAATTTGTTTTATCTATCTTTATGTTCCCAAAAACAATTTTATGTGAATCATATATGATGATGACACCGAGCGCAGTAGCAATAGAAGAAGCCAAAAGAAATACAATTTAATTCACAAACTACATATGCAAGCCTCCAAAATTGAATTTTGTGGAGGTTTTGCTTTGCGGAGCAAAAATTAGAGGTGACTCTTTGATTCCTCTCATAATATAGCGCATGGACTCGATCCTCTACCACTTCCTCAGTGCTCTACCTCACATCTCCTCCTATGTGGGATGTTCAACTTTCTCCAAGATACCATCCTCGTCATTCATGTAGCCATAATATAAATTGGCATGAATTCGCTTGTAAATCACATACCTACACCTCCTCTTCTTTTCCTCGAGGGGTATTATCGAATATATCTTTGAGGATGGGGAGGAATTTCATATCCCTGAAGTATCTGTAATCAGGTCCCTTATTCATGGTATCAGGCACATAAACTTCGTTCCCTTCCAATTATGTCATCTTGGCTTCTACTTTGGCATAATTAGGATTTCCAAGCTCTACAATCGGAGCTTCCCAGTGACCATGTGCTATGTTCAACAAGAAAAGACCCTCAAGAATGACCTAAGATCCATATTGTATATTTAATAGAAGTTCATTTGGAAAAACAACTGATGACCCATAAGCTTTGTCAGCATGAATTATCGCTAAATATTAATCACTTCCTTTGCCTTGACCTACTCCTCCATGAGATCCTCACCCATGTACTTACTAAGAATATCATGTTTCTTCTTCTCCACAACCATGTGATCGATTGATTTCTCATCCAAAAGGGGCACATGGGAAACAAACTCTCACTCTCTCTGTTGTTGGACCCTGGTTTCCCTTTTCCCGCTCTCCCATTTCTTCTACCACATCCTCATCTTCCTCGAATATGACTGAATTAATGAAAATGACCTCCCCTCTCTTGATCATCAAATTGGACTCCCTATATATAGACTCAATCCTTTGCCACTCCCTTAGTGGTCTATCCTGCATCTCCTCCTTCGTGGATCACTCAACTTTCTCCAACATAATGTTCACGTCATCCCTGTCACCATAATAACTAGCGTCAATTCTCTTGTAAATTGCATATCTAAACCTCGACAAAGTTACCAACTTAATGAGAACTATGATCTCATAACGAGAACTCTAACCCAAAAATATCATATTTTTGGATAAAAAACACCAAAATCAACCCCCAACTTAAAAAGTGGTGCTACTAGTTGCACCATTTTGGGGGGAGGTGGTAAATATTGCAACTTGTTTGAAATCACACCCTTGACATTGCGAATAGAACCCTAAAATTGAGCCTTGAATTGAAAAGTGATGCTACCAGTAGCACCACTTTTTTTTTGGATTTAAAACTATAACATAATTGAAAATGTCGCCTTGACCACTAGCACCACTAGAAATAAAACACTAAAAATAGACTCTTAAATCTAAAAGTGTTATTACTTGATAATTTATGTATTAACTAATTTTATTTTATTTTTTTAATAATTTACACTAAGAAAATAATTAAACTGGAAAAAAAACACCCCTAAACAAATTCTTATTTTTTAAAGAAAAAAAAACATCTTTTGTTCGAAAAAAAACACAAGGTTTAATAAAAAAAATTCAAAAAATGAATAAAAAATAGTAAAATCTATTTTTTTTTGAAAAA
>JASDQU010297766.1:8973-20350 GCA_032191745.1 Picea mariana | reverse complement strand
AATAACTATCATCACACATTCTAACAAGAAATATAAGCACAACTCAATATCACTTTTGTCAATCATATTGGAGGCCCTGTGAGTCCGACGGAATGAGCACGTACACCTCACTTCATTTCGTTATAACACCTCCATGTAATGGCGCGAACAACAACAAACTCCAACAACAATAACCTTTTGCTTTACAGCTCTTTTCATTCGTTGCAGCTCTCCCAGTTTCTTCTTTTCTTGCCATACTTGTTTCTGTTTCGAGATCTGGCTTTTTTCTTTCTGAAGCTCCCTCCATGTTTGCAGGTCTATGCCCAGATCACTTAGAACCATTGTTTTAGAACCAATGATGCCCATTACATGCAAATCAATGTTAAATTCCTCCTTAAGCACAACCGCCTGATCCCTAAGCTGGTCTAGAAGAGTTCCTCCAATCAAACCTGGTCCAATTATGCCTACAGCCAATGTTGTCTTTGAAAGATAAAACCTTGAGTGTACAGTTCTCAAGGCCCTTATTGAGTGTTCTCGTTTCACCACCACTGTAATATTGTACTCAGAGCAACCCTGAGCAATAGCTCAAACATTTATATTGGCCTTTGCTAGTGCATTAAATAAAGTAGCACAAACTCCAAGTGTACTTGCCATGCGTTGTCCAACAACTGCCAAAATGTTGCAGTCAGAAACGACCTCGACTCGTGAAAGACGCCCGGCCTCCAGAGATTCTTTAAATCTCTTATTTAAGGCCTCTGCAACAACACCAACTTCCTTTTCTGGTACTGCAAAGCACACAGAGTGCTCACTACTTGCCTGTGATATCATAATAACATTTGCACCGACATCTTTGACTGAACCAAAAATTGCACTCGCTATACCAGGAACACCAGCCATTCTAGTTCCTTCAACATTTACAAGTGCTACATTGTCGACAGTTGCGAAACCTTTTACAATGGAGTCGGAATCTGAACATGGCTCAAACTCCTTTACGCTTGGGAGAGTTTACGCTTGCAAATTTCGGCCCTGACCTCGACATTATTGAAGCTTTTAGCAATACATAAGCCCACAATGGTCCCACATTTCCTCACGGGGCAGTGAATTTCCATGAGCTAGCAATTTTCGCTAGCTACGCCGTCCTCCTCTTGTGGGCGACTCACGCTCTACAAAATCATCCCGAACAGTATTTCTTTGCAGATCGGGGCCTCCTTCTGGACTCCTCCACGTGTTGCATTCTCCATAACAATTCTGCCATGCTCTCTCCTAATCAACATGGGGAGCCTACTCAAAAAACAACATTACAATAACATCTGGGATTGAGAGATGTTAATCTCATCTTCGTCGCCAGTGTTATGCCACAACTCTTCTATAACTCCCTTCATGCAGCTCTGTTCAGGAGATGATATTGGTCACACAAATAAACAAGTAATCGATTGGCAGTAACTCGCTTTCAAGCTGGATCTTTGGTGCTTTTCCTTGCTCGATCACTAGCGACCCTTTCAACATTCTATCACAACAGTCTTTTAGATATCGACCACAATCTCTGCACGCATGGGCATGACACAAACCTCCACGATGGCTGCGTTACCTCCTCTCACGCAGATGCTCTCACACATAGACTCTCCTCCAGCAGCATGACGTGTCTTCCAAAAACAGTCGATGCACTGGAATCTTGAGCAGTGGCTCCGTCTACAGGCGGCTTCCGTCTTGAACAACGATATCCTCAGGTCTTAATCGTGACGACCCTTTTTAACAACTTCACGCCCCTTTCATAAGAGGACAACAGTTTCCTTTCACAACAATGACACAACTCTCCTCTACTCTCCACATGTGCCTGGGCAGTCCCGTGAAGGAGTCACGCCTAGCCCTAACGCTCTGATACCATGAGAAAATGGGAGAGTAGAGTGATATGAACAAATATTCAATTGCTTTAATATCAATACAATGGACTCTATTATATAGAGTGTACAGGTTGTTATTAGATCTAACTTATTCTAAAGATAACTGGGGAGGTTGAGAGAATATCTCAACCACACGCCAAACAAGGATCTCATAAATCCAACTCTCTAACAATCTCTTAATAATAGGATCACACAACTCACATAGAGATTAACTCTACATCTCAATACATTAGCAAGTATATTAGATAAGTAGGAATTATATATTCCAACATATAATGATTATAACATGATCATCATCTATAATTAAAACAAGTGAGTCAAATATACCAATATTAGAAAAGTATCATGCCAAACAACTTATACCTTAAAAAAAAAGAGATATCTCATTTGAAATGTATATCATAACATTTGTGGAGATCTTAAATAAAAAATATATGTCTCATTTCAAATTTATGTCATATCATTCATGAAGAAATTTAATTGAATTTGACAACATTAGTCCTCAGTATTAAAGTAAAATCATCATACATAATAAATATCCATTCAAAAATCATCCACCACTTCAAATATGTCAATAGATCAATAACATGTCAAAATGATACATGACCAACAGTCGACATAAGTCAAATTGATACATGACCAAATGATATAATTGAAAATGATAAATGATGTAACTCAAAATGATACATGTCAAAATTATACAAGTCAAGATGATACATGTCCAAATGATATAAGTCAAAATGATACAACTCAATAACAAGTGGCTCATCATCATCATCACTATCATGATCATCATCAATGTGATCATAATCCCCGTGTGCCTTGGTGTCTTTTGCATCTCCCTCATCATCATCATCTCCCATGTTAGAATCAGACCCATTGTAATGATCTATCTCTGAATCTTCTGGAAGTGTGTTCTGCAAAAAAAAAATCCATTCAAAATGAAAAGTTATTATTTATTTCATGCAAGAATTAAGTTTTATGTTATATTTCTAATATTAAAATATATGAATCATATTACATCATATCAAAGTGCACATACCATAACAAAATTTCAAATAAGTTACAGATAAGATGTCATTCTACTGATGTAAAACATGCAACAATTCCAAGTTTTTTTTCTCTTTTAGGAGGATATTTTTCTGGAATATTTAACTGAAAACCTCTCAGTAATTGTTGTATATATTTGAGTGGTTAATTCTGTTTTATCCAAGTACTCCTGGGTTTTTTAACATGCTAAATCCATTTATGCATTCATAAATGTAATTTAAACAGTAAAAAATAATGATTTCAACCAGATTTATGGGATGGAAAGTTATCCTCCTCATTCACACACATTTTCACATATTAAATTCATTATAAGTAAATTGTAAAAACCACTTTGTTTTCAATCTATACTCTGAATCAAGGTTTACTTCACAATCAGCATGTCTCATTAATTATACTATTCAAGATGGTTAAAAGGAAACTTATAACTCTGGCAAAAGAATGACATAGGTTGAATATTGCAAAAAAAAAAAACAGATATCATTACATGAATAAAACGAGAAAACATATATGCAAGAGCCCGAGCCCACCCAACTTAATGGCATTAAATGTTGATTATGGAATTGTTAGAGAAGTGAACATGATGGAATGATTGAAGCTATAATAAAAATTTGCAAAGCAGGTGAGAATTAATGTTGGAATCTAATACAGTGGTGTACTGCGCATCCTCAGGTCGGCCTGTAGCCGACCTTAAAAAAACGCACACACTCAATGACGATTCAACCATTGTAGAAAACAAAGAAGTGATGTACGGGAATTGGTCCTGCTGTTTTCCATTTTGTCCAAATCGACCGTTGTTCCACTGGATTTACAGGAAAAGGACGGAATCTAATGTTGTTCATGAAAATACCAGCATAGCAAAGCAATACATCGACGGAGAATGTACAGTCTGCCTCTGTGCTGCTTCGCTACAGCCATGCAACGCCTCACGCGAAACCCGTGGCGATCAGCCTCGGGCTGTATCTTGGACGGTCTCCATTCTCGTTTGGGTTTGGTGGCACAAGAATAGCACTGACCCATTTGCTCTTCGAATTCCCAACAAAAACTCGAATTGCACATTCGAGAGCCGAATATCAGACAGAGAATGAATAAATGAAGGATTCAAGGTGCCGTTGGGTTTTAAATGTGATTTAAAGGAGTTGGGGCATTGAAATGTGTGAGCTCCGAGATATTAAGTGTCGGCTTGTGGGGTTCCATTGGCTCCTCGGGTTGGCGTTAGTGAGTAAGAAATAGCGAACTGTCGGTGTGAGATCTTCCATACTGGCTCGTGCTTTGAGCCGCTTCCATCGCTCTGAGGTCTTCCACGGTGGCTCGTGCTTTGAGCCGCTCCCGTCGGTCTGAGATCTTCCGCAGTGGCTCGTGCTTTGAGCCTCTCCCACGCCTTTTGGGATTCACCTTGACTTTAAGTTTCAAGAATTTTTCTAATCAGATTACTTTTCGTTTTTGGGATAGCACTTTGTTCTGAGTTCATTTTTTAACGCTTATTGGATTTTTGTCAATGGCATCTTTGAGAGCAATGATATTGTTATTTTGGGTGGTGATTTCTCTTCAACCAAAGAAGAGATTTTTTTGGGACATTTATCTGAAATTCAATGAAAAATTGTTAGATTTGTAGATTTGAGTGATTATTTTTTTATAATTCCAATGCTCTTAGGATTTTTAGGCATGGTGAATCCATTTCTGCATTAAAAATGGATTTTGAATAACAAAAATAGTGATTAGTGAAAAAACCATTTAGTAGAATAGCTAGAGTCAATTGAAAAAACCATTTATGTATATTAGGAATTTTGAAATATAGTTTAATTATAGTTTGTAAAATGATTTGGATTTTCTGTATATTAGGAATTTTGAAATATAGTTTTATTATAATTTGTAAAATGATTTGGATGAAATTAGAGGATATGTGTTTTTAAAAGAAATTGAGCAAATCCAAAAATCATTTATAATCATTTATAATAAATAACCTTAAAATTAAGTGCAATATTCCTTCTGCTATTTTCTCTTTAGAAGTTGGGTTTCCCCCATTGAAATTAAAGCTATAATCACATATTTTATGTACAAGCTAGCTAATTAACATGGAGAATGAAAATCTCAGAAAAAAAATTAGACCCAATCTCTTGGTTAAACTATTAGGGGAACATGAATAAACATAGTCTCAAAAAAAAACTTGGGCACAATCTCTTGGTTAAACTATTAGGAGAAAGTGAAGTAGGGTGCTCTCTAAGATATAAACATTGTTAAAAGCACTATGATAAATAACTTTTAAAGAAAAAATGTGACGAGCTATAAAGACTTCAAATAATAAAAAGTTTAATTATTATAAAGAAATTATTAATTCAAATTAGGAGATAAAAAATTTATCCTTTAAAAATAAATATATACAAAGATAAACACTAATTCCCATGAAATTCATAATAAAAGAGGAAATGAATATATACAAAGATAAAAATAAATTCTCATGACCTTCATAATAAAAGAGGAGACTCAACAAGACTAAGAAAGTTTCAATACAAAATAATATGTAAAATCTTTATAAAACTAATAATTGGAATTTCATAGCTTATTTTAGATGAAAAGCACTTAGACAACTCTACCTATAAAGAAATTAGATCTATATTTCAAAACATTTGTAATAAAATGAAACTTCATAACTTATTTTAATTTATAAAATTTAAAAAAACTTTAAATTTTCATTTCCAAATTATTTAATCGTAAAGTAATTTTATAAATCAAACTAATTAAAATGGAAGCTCTAGAATCTTCATGCACAAGGTCGATCAATAATAAGGTTCAAAGTCATTACAACAATATACTCCTTATGAGCATCACTTCTGAGAATTGAACAAAGGTGGGAGATAACAATCATTCCTCCTCATCACCCAAACTAAACCCAATTAACAAATAATCATTATCATCATCATCACCACCATCCATTAATATTAATAACCATATACAATCATTTTAATTTTTTTACACATCACCAATATCATTTTTTTTCCACTTTATTTTAACACCTTTTATTGCAGTTTCTTATCTCTATTATAAATCACAATAAAATAATAAAAACCACTTTCCAAACAACATAGGAAAACTAATTTACGAAGTAACACAACATTACACACCGTTGACAATCTTTGGGCTCACCTCTTATATAAACAAAGAAATAATAATAAAAAGGGTTAGTCCACCTTTTGGTGTGGCATAAAGACGCCAAGGCCGCCGCCGCCTCATATGTAGGGATTAGCCCCCCAATTATCAAATCGACAAAAATCCGATATAATGATGAATCTCATCATAGATTTTGCAAACAAAGTATAGTATTTATTAGTGTGGAACGATCTACACAATGATATGCCATTTTAAAGAAATCTAAAATATAATAATATAATTTTTGTTTTTAAATTAAATATCTAAAATGTTATAATTTCTTAATTTAAGTTCTAGAATTTGTTCGAAGATAGGGCATCACAAGTTACAATACTACTTATTATATTTTTCACAATATTTTAATAGTTTATATAGAAGAAAGGGAAAATGTAACAAGAGTAATATAATTAGTTTGAGAGTAATGAGTAATATATTATCTTAAAAACATCAAAATAGTATAATGTTCATCGTTTTCCCTATGTTATGTTTGCCATTTGTTTTGTTATAGTAGAGAAATCAGAATAGGTGGCTTGCATAAAAACTTAGAAAACATAATTGAAATTTAAAATAAGACGTGATAAGTGTTATGCTCCAGAAATATGACGTGGTTAGTATCATGCACAAGAAAATGTGTCTAACATGGATGTTGCCATATACCAGAGAATTTAACAACATTGAAAATATTTGAAGTTGGTTCCTAATATGCAAAAAGAGAGAGAAGCTAGAAGTTTGGCGAACCCGGTCGTCCATCAGTGTTATAGTTGAAGACAAACCTTTGTTCGCAGGTCGGACAACGTGTTTTATCTGGTGCACCCGACACAAAGTCGAACAGGAGGTCCATGCGTCGACTGAGGATGATTTGGTTGTGAATTTGGTCCTCTAAGGTCCGCCACATATCAAATATCAACTGAAGGTGCTCGTCCAAAAATCAGTGTGGATTGAGCAGAGGCTGCTCAAGTTTCCCAACCATATTCTCATGAGGAGTTGTGTCTGCATCAAAAGATGTTGGTGGAATTTCTTCCATGGCCAGTCCAGGGGTTGTGTTCCGGGCTATCCAATCTGTTCGCCAACTGGGGGGAATTTCTTCCTCCACCATGCAGTCGCCTTGCTTCAAAGGTCGGGCTTGGGTTTTGGTGATGATGCATTCCACAGGATGCATCTCGAGAGGAGGAATTTCTTCATCTACAAGGCAGTTTCCAAGATCAATCATGGTATCAGAGAGGGGTGGATGCAAGTGTGAGGTATTAAGGGAAGGCAGAGGAAAATCAAGCCAGTTCTGGCCAATGCCAGGAGAGATGGTGGTTAGAAGGGAGGGTTGTGAGGGATCATGGCGGTTGCGTCGAGCAATGAAGCTATAATATTGTGGCCCTCTTTTGGGTTTACCATGCTCTATGGGCATGGAGGAAGAATTGCAGCAGGGAATGGGGCAGGGAGGCCAATTAGAGCTCTGGTCCATAGAAAACCAGGCTAGAGGTACAATGCTAGTGAGATGGAAACTGAAGAGGGTGACTAGCAAATGTATGGATACCACGGGATGAAGAGGAGAATGCCTGTAGCGGGAAGTCTTGGAATACCAGAAAAACCAGAGAGTCGGCTGAAAATGAAGAATGACAGAATGCCCGAAGGCTCTTACCTTCATAGAGGCCGGTGAAATGACTGTGAGGAGCGCCATGAAAGCAGACGTGACACCAAACCGATGCCTCGTACCTGATCCAGTACTCCAACTCTAGTTCACGTGGGGTGCCATTAAATTCCTCGTGGTGAAGCGACGCACTACCATAATTGAAGCACAATATCCCGTCATTCAAATGAGTTGAATGTTTGGATGGCGACCGAAAGTAATAACTCCTCTGACTGCATGCACGCCATCTTTCTCCATCTAGCCATCTATCACCCCATTCAAAGAAGTTTGAGAATAATGATTCCTATACTCCTTATTTATATTTAAAAAAAAAAATGAAAATACATTAATAATTTTGGGAAAAAAATTATACATGACATATCATTATAATTTTACCATGGGATAAAATTTGATAAAATAAAAATATTATTTAATAATTAGATTTAAAAAAAAATAGTTAAAAAGAATAATTGTTAGCGTCTTCACTTTAAAAATACTTAATTTAAAAACACATATTAAATAATTTTTTGATTTTTTTTTATATGATTTTTTTTTTATATATAATATATCATTATGATAAAATATATATATATATTTTTTATTTTTTTTAATATGAATTTTTTATATATATAATATATCATTATGATAAAATATATAATTTTTAAAACTTAGAGACAAACACACCGTCCAACACTCATTTATTAACGACCATGATATTGTGAATATCTTGTAACACCAAATTTGTCGGAATCACTTGGAGCGCTCATTTAAAATCATGATGCTATGAATATCGTGTTATATACACCTTACATATATCCCAACAATTGTTCAAATTATATCTTTAAATCATACCACTAAAATCCAATCCAATGGAAGACTTAGGTGTAATTATTTGACTATTTTAGTACATTTGATCCTCATGTTCCATAAAGGTGTAGTTATTTGATTATTTTAGTACATTGGATCCTCATATCTAATAAATTATTTTTATGTAAAGACAATATCATGTTCAAAATTCTTTATTAGTATTTTATGTAAAAAGACAATATCATGTTCAAAATAATTTATTGGTATTTGTTCAAGCACATTGGTATTATTAATTAGTATTATTATGAGTATATTTTTTTTTTTATTTGTTAAAGTTTAATATTAGTAAGTAAAATTAATAGGAAAGTTGTTTATACTTATCTCTTAAAAATGTTTTAGTGTAGTAATTATGTGTAATCTAAAAGTAATTATAAATTATTTGAAATTTGTAATAATGTATTACTTATATATAGTTTAAAAGAAAAAGATAAGTGATAATCGTTATTCCATGTTTTTCAAAAGTTGAAGTAAAATTGGATAGATCTAGGTATTAGTAACTATTGACAATGTCACGAACATAAATTGGAGTCTTCAAAACCTTTCTAAAATAAATTGATCAATAAAAATTGTGGCGTATTAATTCTATCTATAACACTCCAAAGTATGATTGAACTACAACACACTTGCTATGGACATCAAAAAGGAAATCTAATGAGATCGAAGGCTACCAAAAAAAATCCAAAAAATTTGAGAGCCTATTCTCATCCCTTACATTCACAACCTCTTCAATTTAGAAATTAAACAACATTCCCCTAAACCATGGACTCAAATCCTCATTGTTCATATTTTCAAAGGAGATAAACACAATCCCTCTAATTATGAAACCATTATGATTAGTCGGATTTTAACCGAGTTATATGGAATTACTTAGGAAAAAACGATCAACATATGGCTAGAAAACCACAAAAAAAGAGTTAAAGGCCAAGTCGGATTTAAGAGATATCATTCAACTGTGGACTACCTTGTTATACTTAGTATCACTATGAAGTAGTGTTGCAATATTAATATAAATCTCTTGTGTTACATCTTTGACTTCAGAAAATATTTTAATGCAGTGCTCAGAGATAACCTTTGGAATATATTAGAAGATATAAAATTCCCTTTTGAGTTGAGAGCTATTGTTATAGGACTATAGAAGAAAGCTATTTCCAAGTTTAATAACATTGAGGGATGGTCAGAAAAAATTAATTGTAATATAGGAGTTAAGTAAGGTTTCCCCTTATCCCCTACCCTTGCATATTCATTGATATGTTAGAGGGTTGTTTGGAAAAATAAGGATGTGTCGTCATGTCTCTAGCTAGAATAGTCACTCTCCTTCTTCCTTATGACAATAATATTGTTGTTATGGTAAGAAGTCCCTATTCAGATCTTCACAAGCAACTAAAAATTCTCAATGGTTTTTGTTCTAGTACAGGTATGATTGCTAACACTGATAAAACCAAGTTATGGCAATCAAATCTAAAAATATCATTTACGTTAATTTCATGTATGAAAATAAAATCTTGGAGGAAGTGACTTCATACAAATATCTTGCAATCAATATTCATCAAAAGCTTAACTGGAACTATAGCATTGAGAAAATGATAAATGGAGTGTGGAAAGATTATTATGGACTTGAAAATAATTGTAAATCAATGGACTTTTTTGGCTTTGGGATTTAAGAATAAACTCCACTTTCAGATCCTTGTCACCCATGTTATGTTGTGAAGTTTGGGGTTGCAACATATCTAGAGAATAGTGGATAAAGATAGAGAAAATCCATAAGTGTTCTATAACTTCTAAACTTAAAATTAAAGGCAAAAATTGAGTCTCATTGAGATCAATGTTGTGACAAGGTACTTAATGCACAAGAACAAGATAAACAACATGGAAGACTAGAGGCTTCCTAAGGTTACTTCAAAGTCCAGTCAAAACAACATGCAACTCAAGCGGGGTTGGCATAAAGATGCCAAGTCTTGGCTAAATCACTGGAGTATTGATGAAGTGGTCACTTTGTAGAGTAACGATAATATTARAAATATTATTAYATTTAAATTTAAGGAAAAAGTGTGGTGTGATAAATAATTAGAYGATAAGAGAAAATTAAGATACTACAAGGAGGTGATCAACCCTAATCTAGAAGACCAAAAATATCTATTTGTTTTAACTAGCATAAAGAAGAAAATCAACAGTGCTAAAATAAAAACAACCTCTAACGAGCTCCATAGTGAAACATGGTGTTGGAAAATTCCTAAAACATTGCGGGTCGAAAAAATCTATGATCTTTGTGACACTAACAGGGTTAAACATAAAAAAAAATACTTTCTCTTAAAACATCCCTATTACACCCACATAAAATCTCAATTTCAAAATATTTGTTACAATATCTACCTCAATAACCTTTTAATTAATCAAAACTATGGTGATTTTGGAATAATTTACTCTCAAAGCTTTTGAAGCATAGAAATAAAATTCTTATACAAACCAAGTAATTCCTTACCTATTTCGTTTTTGGGTCATAACCCAATGTTAATTTTAGTGGATGTTACTAACCATTATCATCATTTTAAAAAATCATTATATTATAAATTTTTAGTACATTAACATTAATTTCCATAAAAATCTATAACAAAATATATTTTTAACCATAAACATTTTCAAAAGTTACATTGTTTATTGATAATATTATAACCTTGGTAATAAAAAATTAAACTAGCATAATTGATAAACATATACATATTGATTAAAATAGTTTATTAAACCATATGATAAGCATACTTAAACTATTTGATAAATATGTTTCTATATGTATTGTAATTAAAATAGCCTATTAAAC
>JASDQU010297765.1:0-14051 GCA_032191745.1 Picea mariana | reverse complement strand
GAGTTAAGCAGGAAAATCTTCTGATTTAGATTTAGATTTAACTTTATTTAATCCTTGAAATCCAGAAGATTTAATTTTAACTTTATTTAATATTTGAAATTCAGAAGATTTAATTACGCTTTGGCATCGCCTTTCGGCGTTCATCAGCCATTGTTTTCAGTGGCTGTGCTAGTATTATACTCTCCCATTTTAATATGGTATTAGAGTGAGACTAGGCTTGACTACCTCATAGGAGAGCCCAAGTAGAGTAGTGTATTGGTTGTGAATGAGTGGTTGCTAGGTATGCAATAGTTTGTGTGAGCTACGGTTTATTTCGTAGTGGTATGTTGTTTGTCCATCAGATCTGATTAGGAGACTAGATACTAGATATTATTGTTTTGTCATGATTCGTAGCGAGATGAGTTGCATACCCATAGTTACTGTAGTAAAAAGAAGTTTTCCAAGCGGATTTGGAAGGTTGGTCGAAGGAAAGAAGGAGAGATCGAGTATCTTTGTTTTAATATCTCCGATATATGATCGATAGGCCAGCACGCAACTGTTCCAGTCCCGACAGAGTTCCTCCTTTTAGGGATCGTGCGGGTTTGAGAAAGGGGTTTACTAGAACAGAGAAACCGAGATCAAATCGTGAGATCATCGAGCAGGACAAGGTCGTGGGCGCACGCATTATAGTTACCCATATGATTTATTTTGATAAATCGACTGATCTACAGAGCGACGATGTGATCGTCATCACCATCTACGGTGCTCCTAAGGAAGGTGCGTTTTAGGAAGTTCTCTACTATCCTTTTTGTGGGTGCACTAGCCCTGGCAATCTGGAATTGGATGCCTTATTATTATGGATATGATAACAGTCCCAACGCAGATGAGGATGACAATAAAGTTGGCGTGTGTGCGAGGGTTTTGCGGACTATGATCGCAGAAGCAGAGAAGAGATCGTGGATGAATCAGTTTAAGTTCTTTTTGAAGTGGAGTCGGTATGGACAGGGGTAGTCCACAGAGGGGGAGTCGCTACATCCATAGTGAATTCATTAGAAACCAGTGATATTACCGCGACGATCTCTACATGAAGGATTTGCGTTGCTCTAGGTTGGATTATGCTTGCAAGGATTGCAAGCAACCTTAGCATTTTGCTTGTTTTCTACTGCTAGACGCTTGGTATAAGAAAAGAGTAACAACATTGGCAACTCATCGGGAAAGCTTCCTAACGATGACAACTATGTTTCTTTAATTGAATGGGAGCCTTCTCGGGACAAAGACTTTGTGACCCAAGTTATACCTCCTTCACTATTTGTTTATGTTTAAGCAAAGATGTTGAATATATTGAGACACTACGAGGAATCTACTCTTAAGATGTTTGAATGCTACTCTTAAGAGGGTCCATTTGAAATATTTAATATTTGTGTGAATATTGTGTATTTGTAAGTCTTGGAATTATTTAATTTAGCATACATATTGAGCTTCACGACGTAATATATTAGAAAAGTTATTTTATTAGAATTTAGGACTCTAACAAATGACATGTAAAGTATGGAGATTCAAGATATTGAATCAAGATTTTGAAAATGCATATGGAGATGCTTAATATGTGAATGATTCCAGAGGAGAAAGAAGAATACAAATTCGAGATGAAGACAAAGCATTCTTTTATGCTTGTTGTACTAGAATTAATGATGCATATGTGATGCAGAATTAATGATGCAGGGGTGCATGATCTGTTGTACTCGACACCCCAGAGTTTTGGTCCAAGTTGTAAGCTTAGAGCATTATGCAAGTTGATTTCCCCAAGTTGTTGTAATCTCTATTATTCAAGCATACAGGTAGCGTTGTAGCGCATGGTGTTTTGTAAGCCTTGTTAAGTCATGCCTACATTTATTAGTGTGGAAACACATGTAATCATGTAGCATGTATCCCTCTCATGGATAGAGAGGATATGGCATCAAGTTGTTGGATGAACCACTAGGTAGGTTACAAGGGTGGCAAGTGTACTCATATGCTAGCTTGATGTAGAAATGGAGAACTTCAATCTTCGATTAAGGGGGGGAATGTGAGATGGAGTAATCTCAGAGTGATGAACCAAGGTATGATTAAGGGAGATTTGATTGTGTTTATGAACCATGTAGATGAAAAGGATTCCTAGAGAACTAACGAGTACACCTGATGGTGCCCATGTATCTCGGTAGATGGATTTTTTTTTATGTGGACATCAATGATCAGTTTTATGCATGTACAAGAGAAGAAGCAGCAGGAAGTTTGAGGATGAAGCCCGTAGTTAAAAAAGCCTGGTCAAAGGGAAGCTAGTGACAATGTTGAGGCAACAATGAAAATGGCAGCAGAAAAAGATCAAAAGATGACAAACAAATGAAGGTAAAAGTTTGAGTGGTGTGTTGAATAATAACAGACTCAAAACCACATGTTAATGAGAGTCACACATTGTATTTGTAGCGAGTCTAAAATGTCCAATTCTATGTAGTGGTCCTTGAAAAGTTTGAGTGTGTACATGACATGAGTGGAGTATATAATGTATGTACCTTATTTATGTATGTAATATGTAAAGGGCATATCATTGCAAGACCTAAATAGACATGCTTACCCCTTTGCCATGTATCCCCGATGATTTGAATAACCTATCGATATAGAGTAGTAGCCTCTATGGTGTTCTTTAACACTAGGGGTGGACCATGTTATTGGTTTTAGACTCTCGAAGGTGAAGTTTTACATTCAGGGGAAGTTCATCAATAGGTTGAATGAACCATATACATGAAGGAAGTTCCTATTAAACCGATGGTTGCAACAACTAATTATCCATGCATTATGGTGGATGGTTGTTCCTTTATATGAACATTGAGAGTTTGGTGATGTATGTATGATTGAGGTACGAGATGAAAGCCAAGTTGGATCAGAATTAGACTTTGCAGATCAAGAAGTTATTCAATTCATAGTGGAGAATATGTTGCAGAAGAGGTGGTGTTAATGAAGACCTCAACTGATGGAGATTAAAACAAGTACTTGTTAAGGGAGTGTTGGAATATGTAACTCCTACTTGTCTTAATACTCTGTGAGAAGATGTTTTAATGAAGACCTCGATTGATGTAGATTAAAACAAGTACTTGTTAAGGGAATGTTGGAATATGTAACTCCTACTTGTCTTAATACTATGTGAGAAGATTATCTTTGCTAGTGTATTTTGGTCATTATTGGGTAGAGTTCATATCTACTAGAAGAATATGTTCATTGATATAATTTCTCATCTAGTAGATTGAATAATCAAGGTAGTTTGTGAGACAAACCTTGTACTATTTATATATATTATTACATTGATTCAATAGAGTGTTTTATGCATTGTTGGTGTGTAATACTCTACTCTCCCATTTTAATACATCGTTTTTGCTCCTCTCATACCAAACTTTACAGAGATTATATATCATTACATTGATTCAATAAAGTGAATGCTTTATGCATTGTTGATTCAACAGAGTGAGTGCTTTATGCATTGTTGGTGTGTAATACTCTACTTTCCCATTTTAATACAACGTCCCATTTTAATACAAAGTTCGTGCTCCACTCAAACCGAGCTATACAGAGATTAGTCTACAATGTTTTCCAAGTTTACTCAGGGTAGAGGTAAATCACCAAGTAGGAGGAGCAGTCTATGACAGCCCTAGCTAGAAATGCCCTGTCTGGAGAGAAACTCTGTGTGGTGGATCAGTGCGAGCAGCAAGGCCATGACGGTGTTAGCCATCTCGTCAGCCCGAGGAGTGTAGACATAGAGTCGCTGCAACCCTAGATCCAAGGCGGAGTCGACGAGCCTTGTAAGAGGAGCCGAAACACAGGATGAGCTCCAACCGCTGCAGCCTCCTCTTGGTGGGCAAATTTCCCCCTTTTGAGGGATAAAGTATTGACTTACCGGAAGTGGCAGAAATATTAAATGTGGTCAAAGTGCGGGTCACAACTAGATTAGCGTCAATATCCATGGATTTTACCTTCACTGGGTAAGTCTCATGGCGAGCAATATCCAACCTGCTGCAGAGTCTTTAAGACTCTGCAGAGACCGGATATCCGTATAAACCCCTCGTGCGCTTCATATCCATCCGCATACCATCGGCATACCATCCACATCAACGCCGCGCTACACATCACCTCCCATTCCCGTTTTCCGTTTGCGAGGTTTTCGATGTACTTCGCAGGTTCGTATCCACAATCCGCGTCGCCGATTTCGTATGCCGATCCAGCCGCGGCGTTTTAATTATCCAGCGACCGGTTTTAATGGCCAGGTCGATAATGGGCACCCCCTGGCTTATACTCTCCATAATTGAATTCCACCCGCAATGGCTAAGGAAGCCGCCGATGGATGGGTGGGAGAGAATCAACAGCTGCGGCGCCCACCCTCTGATGAGCAATCCCTGCCTTTTCTCAGCCATTCGCTTCTCAAATCCCTCGGGCAGGAAGTCGGACGAAGCGCCCGCTACTTTGAATGATCGAGAAATATGCAACGTTTCTCTGATCAGAGCATCATGCTCAGTGTCGTAAGGATTAACCAACACAAAATGCTCTGGTAGACTACGCCTCTGCTGAATAATTAAAACCCCCAAATCGTTTTGAGGTTTTCGCTAGATAATTAAAACGCCGCACCCCAAATCAACCTGGCCATTAAAACCGGTCGCTGGATAATTAAAACGCCGCGGCTGGATCGGCATACGAAATCGGCGACGCGAATTGTGGATACGAACCTGCAGAGTACATCGAAAACCTCGCAAACAGAAAACGGGAACGGGAGGTGATGTGTAGCGCGGCGTTGATGTGGATGGTATGTCGATGGTATGCGGATGGATATGAAGCGCACGAGGGGTTTATACGGATATCCGGTCTCTGCACAGTCTTAAAGACTCTGCAGCAGGCTGCATATTGCTCGCCAAATTCACACCGCCATTGCCTACTCACGCCGTCACCGCTGACATAGATATCACACGAGATAATGCAAGACAGTGTTAAAGGTTACTAGTCCAAGTGGACCCATTTTTCAAGCACAACGAAACCCAACAGCCCAAAATTTGTAATTAAAGAATTATTTTACCTCCACTCTTTTCGGCGGCTCTGCTTTCCAGAAGTTCTTTTCTTGTGGCGTGGATTCCCTCCAAAACATCCTGCTCATACGAAGACCTCGGATTCATGTTGAAGAATTCGTGTTATCAATTTCCTGTGCACAGCCGAAGTCAGGTGATCTTCCTTCATTCCAAGATGAGTTAAAGCTGTAGAGAACAAGCATCACTGTCTCAAATTTCTGAACGGTTTTGCTTGTTCCCACAAGATATTGAAAACACAAAATTATTTATGGGAATATAAAATATTGATTATGTAGTTAATTTAAATTTTTGAAGGACGTGAAAGCCACAATAAGAACTCAAACTTTTCAATCAATGACAGTTTTAAAAAATAAGTTATTTTATAGATTAAAAAATAAAAAATTGTATTTCTTATGTAAAACATTAGGTTTCTCATGGAAATTTTTTAAATTAAAGAAAATTAATATCAAATCAATAACAAACTCATTACTATAGTTCTACTTTGACAGAAACTAATAACAAAAATATAAAAAAAACTAACACACATACATAAAAACATACATAAAAGAGATAAAATCCTTTAATACACGGTACGGTCTAACTAAAAGGAAAGAGCACGCTAACCCTGAAAGTGATAGAAAAACCAAGTAGTGGCGATACAGAGAGCAACCAATAAAATACACATCTTTTCAATATATACATAAAGTGGCAATACAGAGAGAAACCGCCGAGAAGAAACTTCAGAAGCACAATCAATATCAGATTTATCACATCGAGGCTTTCTAATTGCTTGGAAACGAGTATATATTGATTTACTAATAAAGATAAACGTTGTTTTATTTGCTTTTTGGATTTGGGGGCATTTCCCAAAGTAGAAAGCTGAGCGTAGATTAATTTAAAAAACAATCTTTTAATCGAACAAATCTACGACTATTCTTTTTTTAATGTCTTCATATTGTTTTATTCAAGCAAAGAAGAAAAACCATGCTTGGGTAAGGTCATGGCTATTTTGGTCTTAAATATTCTGTTGTTTTATCTTGTGGAACAAGGGGTCTCGCTGAGATTTGGCTTCTATATAGTCTTAATCTGAACGTGCATCATGGGAAACGTCTACAGAGTGGGTATAATATCATTAAATAATAACCTTCACCTTGTATTGTAGCTCTATTGATATGAAATATGAAATTTTATGTAAAGAAATATGAATGGAATTTCTTTATAAGGAAAAGCCTTTCATCTTCTGCCTTGCCTCAAAGCATAAGGTAAAGGTTGAACGAAGTAACATTCCATATCTAGGGGAGAGACATTAGTATTGGTGAATCCTAAATTGTACCTTCTAATTGTTTATGTAGATAAGTCCACATGGCTTATAACACAATCTATGTGGTTTGAAGACAACATTGTGGTGGTTAAATTATTAAATGTTTATTGATTTGTTTTGATTTTCATGCCCATTTTTTCTTCTTATTAAGGCTTCTTTCCCTCTAATGCATTTTTTCTTGGACTCAATGGTGGATTTTTTGCTCCACCTTGAAATTGGTTCAACCCTGTCCTTATCATTCCATTCTCCTATTTGTTTAATGGTGTGATCCTTCCATTGTCAGCGTATTCCCCTATCTAGTTAGTGGTTTAACCTTTTTCATTGATTGTGCTAATGATACCTTCATCATGATATGGTATACCTATTTATGTCAAAGGTTTTTGGTGGAGAGACAAATTCATTTGGTGAAATCATTATGTTTCATCGGTGTGCTTTCCTCTATTGGGTAGGGTGGGAAAAATTCTTGACCTTGATATGGGTTTCAACCTTCATGCATTTTTCACAAGTAATATGAAGGGAGGCTATATGTTTTCTTCTCAATGTAGTGTATTATCTTAAACTTTGAAGAAACTATATGGATTGCAAGGAGGCTATATGTTTTCTTGATTTCTTAGTTACAATTTTGTTTCATGGAGTAATAACACAACATATTTTTATAGAAATGCATTTATTATCCCCTATTGTAATACACTTGGTGCGTTGAGTGTGATGTGCTTTTATTGTACCAAATTGTACATGATATGCTATTATCATTTATGGTACTACCTATTGTAGATAGCCCAAGTGACCTCCCCAAGGAGGACACACCACTCATATTTGCAACATCTAGTTCATTAAATGATGAAGATAACGAGATCGTCCACACCCATATATTTAGTAGTGTATATACCTTAAACAGATCATACCTCATTTCTAGCATCTTATTTATTGTGTGTTTTTTGTCTAAGCATGTAGTTGCATATTTCCAACCTTCAAGTTGTGTGAAGGATTTGTTTATGATTTCTTTCTTAGCCCTTGGGTTGTTTCCCTGAGGCTCTTATGTTATCTTGTTGTTCACGTTATTATTCTTGATTCTAGCTTAATTTCTCGTCAAGCCAATTTGCTTGATCTCTCATCCATGCATTATTGTTTAAGACATTCAAATATACATCATTTTGTATTAGAGAATTGGTCTAGGCCTACTCATTATTTATATTTTGGTTCTAGGTTGAGTGCCCCACTCAGTAGTCTCCTCTTTCAATATCAAAAAGTTCACATCTAGTTATTTTGGAGTGTGCCCTCCTACCCAGATCTATGTCAATACCTACTTTCCTTAATCTCCCTATTTCTATTCCAAACTAAAGTGGAAACAATGATCGAGCAAGAAGACATCCTTAGATCTGGTTCATGGAGCCTAGCCACCCAAATATAGAACTTGATTTGTTTCAATTCAGTTATTTAATTTGTCTCAGTTCTATTTTCTTGGCATTCCTTCCTCTTCCAACTCCAACATTTTAGCTTGGAAATTGTCTTTGATTACTAGCTCACACTAGCCCAATGTACACCTTTATCTTGTGCACTAGGGTTTACATATTCCCTCCTTTCAACACTTAGCATCCATCGAACCAACATGTTAGGGTTCTTCAGCCCCAACATTTTGTAACTCTCAAATCACTCATGACTCCTCATAAAGAATAATCATCATAAGAGGCCAATGTTCTAGAAATAAATTAACAAATTTTTCTTTCAAGAATTATGGAGTAACCATGATACTCTTATAATTAGTCAAGGTATTTTAGTTTTTGAATTTGAAAATAAAAAAATTAAAATTTTAACTTATTTTTAAATAAACCTTACTTGGTAACATGGTTGAAAATATGTTTCATGTGAAACATAAAAATGAGACTTCATAATACATATTTTAAGATCAAAATTATCCTGAGATATTTTAAATCTTTCATCATATTAATGACACATCATAATACATTCCTTTTAAAATGTTGCCTAAGGCACTTACAATGATTCTTTTATAATTGTTAAATTCCTTTGACTAAAATTCCATACACTAGTAGCATATGCTTAGTGTAAGAAACATAAACCAAGGTTAGGTAGGGAGGAATAGGAATATGGAAAGTGAGTTGAAATTGGAGGGATTTTAAAATTTCTCCAGTTTCTGAAATTTGGGGATTAAAAAATGTTTGAAGATGAATTTTTGCAATAATGTTGGAGGTCAGAATACACTTGTGTTAAGAGATTTGGAATAAGTTATGGTGATGAATCACCACAACAATTAGTTATGGTGGGTAGGGAGGAATAGGAATATGGAAAGTGAGTTGTAATTGGAGGGATTTTAAAATTTCTCCAGCTTTTGAAATTTGGGGATTAAAAACTGTTTGAAGATGGATTTGTGCAATAATGTTGGAGGTCAGAATACAATTGTGTTAAGAGATTTGGAATAAGTTATGGTGATGAATCACCACAACAATTAGTTTCATGGCAAAGTTCCATGAACATTGAAAATATATCTTAGGCTTGGGATAGGATGTCAAAGCTAATAACTTTTGATCTCTCACCTTCAAGAGAATATTGGGGTATCTTGTTTCATCCATGGAATTGAGATTTACTTGTCTCAATGAAAATAATTTAAGTGGGAGAGTCCCATGGAAGTTGGAAAATAATTTATTTGTGCATATCTTGTATCTCAATGAAAATAATTTAATACGCTACAATTTTTCTGGAGATTTTTTGCAAGGGATCATGAAGTTGTCTTGCACCCTAGAATACTGTTCAGGGGCTTTGTTATGAAGATTTCATTATCATAACTACCCCTGGAATCAAATCTTGCAATGATGAATCATCAAAGACAACAAACCATTATTCTTCTTCTACACCCTTAGAAGTGTTACATGGCAATTCCCTCATTAATATTTCATATGAAATGTGTGAAATTAGAGGATGCACATAAAGTCTTTGATGAAGTGCCTAAATGTAAAGTGTTTGATGAAATTCCTGAACATAAAATGTTTGACAAAAGTGATGGGGAGACCTTAATACGAGCATGTTCTAATATCAAAGCATACTTTAAAACCATGGTAAATTCTCTCATAGGAAAAACCTTACTCTAATGGGTGAATTCCATCGATTATGTGGTAGATATATAACACAAACTAGAGCTCATGATGTGGATCAATAACACCTTTTGTTTGAAGGTGAACACCTTGATGGTCATTCTATCTAATTACATCATATGCAAAGACACAATTATTACTTTAATTCTATGCTTGCATGGAGGAGTGGTGGGAAATGGCATGCCTTCATCCTTAAGACCTCATTCTTTCAAGGATGTAGTTAAAAACAAACCCTCTTCTTCAAATGCTAAGAACCTTCCTTTTCCTAGTGTGCATATAGTGGAGAAACATGAAGAGGTGTCAATGTTAGAGCTCTTCAAGCTAGAGTTCACATACCTACTCTCATTCTATAAATCATCTTCGATAATTTTCAAATTTAATGGTTTTTTACCCTCTAGATAAGACTTGTACTAGTGGACCTATTCAACCTAGATGAAATATTGTGAGCTATATCTATGCTACAAAGGTTTTTTTGTTGTTTATTTTTCAAATATTAAAGTGATTATTAGAAAGTTTTTGAGAAGGGTCCTTAGTTCTGCAATAGAGTAGGTCTTTTTGTTACCCCATGGTTCCCGAATTTTGACCCTACCACTATGTCTGTTACCAAAATGCCAATTTGGGTTCACCTCCCAAATCTGCCTTTACATTTTTAGCATTTATCATTTTTTGAAGATATCCGAGATACCTTGGGTAGCTACATAAAAATAGATCTTGACTAGATTAAGTTGACTTAATCCACATATGCCCAAGTATATGCTAAAATTTATATCAGCAAGGGTCAACTAGTCGAGATGATACTACAAAAGGACAAATTTAGATGGGCTTAGGTTCTTGATTATGAGAATAAATCTTTTTGGTGTTGGCTCTACCAACAAACATGACACCTTCAAGATTATTTTCCCTAGGCATGAGCTCACTCAAAAAGGAATAGAGGAAAAAAATCCGAAACCAAAATACTAGCAATCCTATTTAAAGTGCAAAAAATCAACTACCAAGTAGACTTGATAAGGATGCAATGCATGTCTAGAAGTGTAGATTAAACTAGAGAAGAAGCCAAGACTATATTGGGCCTTCCCCATGAAGGGAGGTAATGGTGAATGAAGCATCACTAGGAGGTATGAATAGACTTTCATGAATGTGACAACTTTGATTTTAATAAGGAATTGGTACTCCATATGTATCTTAACAATCTAAATTCAAAATCACAGTTAATCATTTGGAACCTTCTCCAAGGTGAGAAGAAATTAAAAAAGAAAGAAGTAATATTGAAGATTATGATTCATTATAAAATGTCTATTCAATATGTAACACTAAATTATAAGTATAGTTAGTACATGTATAAAATAATGATTTTTTATTTGAAAAAAAACACTAGATTTAAGAAAGACACTTTGTCATTAAACATTTGAAAACATTTACTATATAAATTATTTGATAGCGATTTGGAGGAACACCATTACATTGAGAGTGGCTAGTACCTTTATAGCACATATAGAAGTGTGAAGTGTTACACTTGTAACATTAATAAATTAAATTAGATAAAAAAAAATCCATAAAAATGAAAGATGAATAGCTAAATAAAATATACCATAATAATTATAAAACTCTCTCATGAAATAAATTAACATTAACCCATTTTAACTTTGAATCTTGAATTGTGTCTCTATTTCTCGTTCTAAACTGTCTCTATTTCTCATTCTACAGGTTTATTTGACTGTAGAGTACTTCTTGCGATGCAACGAAATGAATTATAATAACATCTTCCAGCAAGGAAAGGAGGATTATAGAAGAAACGAACACACATCCATAAAAGAGATAAAAACTTTTCATACACGCTCCTACTAAAAGGAGAGAGCACGCTAAACCTAGAAGTGATAGAAAAACCAGGTGGTCTTAATAGACGTTCTTTACAGAGGTACGTGAACACCATTTGAGAAGTTTGGCTAATTATCAAAATGACATTTAATTGTGACGCCTAAACCCTTCTGATGGTGCCTTGTTATATCGAATAATCTTCGTCGATGGTGAAAGCATCATGTAGCTTATCACTCCACCAAATAACTGCGCTAGTTATGCTCATGGATCTTTTTGCCAAAGCATCTTTCCAAGTGTTGTAAATAAGTCTTTGCTCAACAAGTGGTAGGGTTTCGGCAACATCAACGATTCCTTTCTCCAATGCATTCAGAAAGGATAAACTGCCGTCGGCATCATTACCAACAACGGCCATGAGAGTAAGCATAGTATCAACCCAATTGGTAAGAAAAGAAACCCGAATTGAGGCTAGAGTAATTGTTTCCCCATTCCCCATGGCCTTCAGAAACAGCGTAATTAAAATATGAAGTATAAAAGTTGCAGACTGCCTTGTAACAACTCGAGTAGTTATTGTATTACGAAGATCGGTGTCTTCGCAAAACACTGTAAGTAATGTTTTGAACAATTTTCTGTCACAGCGCCGAATCAAGCAGATTAGCCGCAACAAGGTAGAACAAGGTAGAACAAGGCTGATATCCCTTTCGCCAGATTTAGATTTAATAATTTCTGCGTGGACATTAAACTCTTTCATCATGGCATACCTGCACGCATCCTTAACAGATGGCGACGCATTTGCCTTAAAGTAGTTTAACATATGCTTCTCCACTGTGCTGCGACATTCTGATTCATATTCTGTTCCAGACCGAATCGTAGACAACAATTCTTGCAGAGACTCCTTGAAAATCTCTATATACCCGCCATCGGACTTGGGTTGGTTCATACCTAGCCGGGCCGCTAAAGCGGGCAGTGTATTTATCTGCAAAGAGGACAGCAGGGCTCGAAGTTCGACATTTTGCTCACGACTCCAACGAACGGCATCCAAATATAGCATACATTCCCTCACACAATCATCAAACATCATTTCCGAAGCCACCTGTAAAATAGCCAATGCTTCGTCCACACTTGAGAAACAATAACATTCGTCGCCATAATAAGAAGAATACATGAATTTAATGCATTTGATGTAATTCTCACCACTATGAGAACTTGTTAGTTTGATTTCACATGGCCGCTTATTGGAAGACCAGCGTTCAGAAAGCTTCGTTTCGAAAAACTCGGATTTTTTCAAGACTGGAGAATGACAGAAAATAGGGTTTCCTCCATATTCTTCCCCAGTTGAACCGACTAAATATAATATTACGTCGGCCGTATTCTCGTCTCCAAACTGCAGCGCCTGTTTAGCCATTTCTTCCTGCAAATACAATTTTACAAAGGATGTTGCAAGACTTTGTGTTCTATATTTGAGTAAACGCAGCGACCCTTCTTAAACACCGTCCTACAGCTTATCTGAGCGGTCGTATCATTTCCTTCGATGTGAGACTCATAAAACTGTCAGTTGATTGGACGGATAGACTGTCTCTCTTCCTTCTCGATTTCAAACTTTATAAGAGAATCGTTTTGAGAATCTCTGGTACAAGAAACAAGTAATTACCTCTGAACAGAAACCTTATTTGGGCCATGAAAATGCGTGTTGATTGGACACCACTAGAACAAAAGTCTGGTTTGGGCCATGAATGTCGTCGTTGTCAAACTTTATGTCGCTGGCTAGGACTATTGACAGCACTTGTGAGTGCTTTTGAGAATCTCAGTACAAGGAATAATATCATATACATTTTACAATCTTATAATACCTAGCACAGCCTCTCAGTCGCGGCTGGAGAACACCGAAAGGTATCGGCTGTAAAATTTTAAGCCAAATAAAAACTCAATAGTAAAATTCACTTGCCAGAACCGATTCCATAATTTGGAAACATAAATAGACGGAACAGAAACGGCTTGGAGGTGGTCCGGAAGAGATAGTATGTAAAAAAAGTGGCTAAATCACCTGGTAATCAGTAATTAAAGTTTTTCGGCATAATTATTATTCAAAGACAACCAACTCTGTCATATTTAAAAAAATATTATTAGTTATTGTTTAATTATTATTATTAGTTTTTGACAAAGCAGGATTATAGCAAGGAGTTTTTATTGACTTAATATTAGTTTTTTTTTACCATAGTTAGTTTATGCCAAAGCAGGACTATAACAATGAGTTTTTATTGACTTAACATTAGTTTTTTTTTATCATAGTTAGTTTTTGCTAAAACAGGACTATAGCCATGAGTTTTAACATTAATTTTATGTTTACCATAAATTTAATTTAAATTGTTTTTATAAAATTAACATTATAATTACTATTGGTCAATTACTTCAACTCCTTACTACAAAGTTATCTGCAATCATATTTAACTTGTGAGTACCATAACCCCTAGAAAATAATGACAAGCATTATGCACCATACACTAAGCCAATAATTGACTTAGTGAATGGTTCTCTAGGTAAATAAGTACATATTGGATGATCACATTAACTTACATCCATCCATCCGATTTCCGATTAACTTACATCCACTGACATATGATATGTAATTGCTTTAATTATTTTTACAAGTGTAATTGGTTTTTTTTTTTTTAACTAGAACGGTTATGTTGCATTAATCGGCTTTCAGGCAAGCCTGAATCAGAGAATTACATTTCGAAAGAAGGTTGGTGA
>JASDQU010297763.1:0-14077 GCA_032191745.1 Picea mariana | reverse complement strand
ACATTTTACAATTTTTTTAAAGTGCCACATGTTATATTCATGTTGAGCATGACTCATCCGCTGGAATTTTACATCGATTGAGTTTTCTCATCTTAACATGTGTTGAGATAGATTTAGAGTTAATATGGATTGATTCTAAATGTTTCTCAAATTTGATGTGGATGATGTAGTGGGTAATGATATTGATGAAAAGATCTCGAGCTGACATAGATTGGGAGTTAACATGGTTTTTCTTTAATTATAATTATAATTTGATTTAAATATATCAATAATCGTAATATCCAAAATTACGTTAAAATTTGAAAGATTATTACATCGAGAATATTTAATAATAAGTGCATTTTTTTTTATGATGTCCCATTCCATGGTGAATTGATTTCACACAACCATATAAAACAATGTCTGATTTTCCAATGAACTAATTGGCAATTTTCCAATTGGAAAATTTGAGTGAACCTGCATATAGTTAATGATAATGGAAGCTCCATTTGAATTTTCTTTACTCCCTTAACTTGTCACATCCGTGTAATCCACGCATTTGGTGTGATTTTAGGGAAGAAATAAAATAAATTTGGATATTTTTTTAGTTGATCTTATTACAATATTGAACTAAAGTCACATCGTTATAATCATTAACCACTCCAGTGAAAAGGAGTCTAAAATAGGTAAGTTTACCCAAAGTCTGAAGCCCCAAAGTCACGAACTAATGTCGACCTCGGATCAGAGGAAGAATAGTAAATCCCATCAATCTTGGATCTAGAGTGAATGTGATAAGGAGGAAGGTGGTCAACTCTGACCTTGACCTACTCTGACAACAAATAGCCTAGATAAACTAAGAGCTCCTAAACCCTGGAGTTCTAGAATAGACAAAGGCCATAGGATCAATACATTTGAAAATATATGGTGGTAGATCTATTCAGAACTTTGGAAATAATCAAAGGATGGTATAAAAATTTCCAAAACTCTCGAATCCATGAAGCAAGACATGTAGAAGAAGACAAATATGACACGTGGCCCAATAAGATGGTGACAAATGTCAAGGTCTAGTTGTCACTTTAGGTATACAAAATTCATGAATCTAAGTGACACGTGGAAACCACTCAACTAGTGTCACCTCAACAATGACGTTATAAATCCACATCACTCTGGGATTACAACCTCTGGGGATATCCAACTTTTCCTACCAGCAAACATACCTGAAGCACCGAAGGCCAAAGTCATGAAATAACGTTGGTCATTGATTTAAGATTCAGAGGAATCTTTATCGATCGTTGGATTAATCTAGTGGAATAATATTTAGTCGTTATCATTAGATTAGTCAGTGTGATCAAATAAGTACGAGGATATCCAGTCGATGAACAAAACGGTAAGATCAATGGTTGATCATAACTCCACCACTCTGACTATAATTGGAACTAAGGAAAGGCATGACTATCTCAGAGTCATGTCTCTTTTTGGATTTATCTTGACTGTTGTATGACAAAGTGGAAAGATAGGATAAACGGGGCCAAAGTTAGGAAGTCTCGAAGAAAAGGATAGTCGTCCACTTATTGGATGATTAAAACATGTTTATTGATCTAGATCATGAAAGATCTACAGGAGCGAGAAAATCTAGTTGTAACTCAAAAGGTAAGATCTATAGTGATGAGTCTATTCGACACTTCGAAAAAATCTAGAAGAAGTGAATAAAAGAACAAACTCTCGAAGTTGCAAAGTAACGGAGGAAACAACAGTTGTCCATCTCACAATTGAATCCAAACCATTGGACATATGAGGGCTACAAGAAAGAAAATAAAAGGGGAAGAATTTTGAAGCACAAAAGACATGGTTCCAGCGAGAGTCCTATAGTAAGGCAAGGATCTTAAATGAAGAATAAACCTAAGGTTATGAGCCCACAGTCATTTGAACATTGGGTTGAAGGAAGTGTCTCATAAAAAAATCATTTATGTAAACAACTTAAGGTTTGTAGAGTAATTCGACAAACATTAACACCATAACAATACAGAGAGCCAGTAAAATCTCAAATATGATATGTTGGTGAACTAGGGATGAAACTGAATCATAGGAATGATATAATGAGTCGATCCATATCTATGATCAACTCACGAGGAAAAAATTCAAATCAAGATTAGTCTTCTAATTAAATTGAGAAACTTACACGATAAATTAATGAATAAAAGGACAAGATTATTCATGTTAAAATTAAATGAAGGGGTGAAATGTTTTATTCCAAAAGGATACATTGTTTGAAAGTGGCACCCTTTGGAGGACTATATAAGAAAAAGAATATGAAGAGAAGAGTGTGTCTTGGTGAATTATATATATAATGGATGGAATGGAAGTTCATTCTATCAGGTTGGTGCATGTTTACAAGTTGAGTCTTGTTATGAGGGTTGGATTCCTCACATCTCAATTGGATCTGAGATCAACAAGATGGGCCTTGTTATGAGGGTTGGATTCCTCATTTCTTAGTTAGATATGAGAACTACAATCTAGGTCTTGTATCAGAGAGTTGGGTCGTTCATCTTTAGTTGAAATTGAATATATTAAAGGATTGATTTTATTTGTATTCATTCAAGTTAAATAAATAAAAGAAAGATAATTTATCTGCGTCATACAATTTATGTTACACATGTTTATGAATAATTAATTGACCTACATATATATTATTCAGTTAATTAAGTTAATCTATGAAAGTGTGAACATAAGTCAAAGTTTCAGACATTGATTCACCCCTCCCTTCTCAATTTCAAGTGTATATTTCAACAATTGGTATCATAGCAGGTGCCTTCAACACATTTTAAGCACTAGAATGTAGATTCTGAAGAAATGGGTGGACAAATGGCTCTCTTTAGAAATAAATCTCCCTTATTTGATGGAACTGTCTATTCTTCATGGAGGGAAAGAATGAAATGGTATATGAAGTCAAGAGGATCTAGTGTTTGGGATTTAGTAGTATCTAAACCTTGGTACTCAACTATCTCAAAGAACAAATCCAAAAATGCAAAAGAAGCAAAGAGAAATAATTCAATAACATTAACGAAAATTCTTAATGGACTGTCAGACCAAGTCAAAGAAAAGATGGGACATTGTACTTCTGCTGAAGTACTATGGCTCTAGATGGAGAATTCTTATAAAAATAAAGAACAAAACAAATAAATGGACAATTCCAATCAGTTTATAGAACGAAACAAAGAAACAAAAAAATCTAGTCAGATCAAAGAACAAAGCAACGAAATGGAGAAATCAAATAAGATTGAATAACAAAATACATATAAAGAGAATTCTGATCAGAATAAAGAACAAAACACAAAAGAGGATAATTCCATCAAATAATTGGTGCAAACCCCAGTCATCAACATATAAGACTACTACATCAAGGAATTGATGAATACCTCAGTATTCACTAAATAAAAACTATTAGATTTTAAGAATGACATTATAACTACATTTGAAGTCATTATTATGGAACCAACAAATGGTTTATATATTGAAGTTACTAAGGATGTTCTTGACCAACTTGAATACACAATTATGTGCACTTTTGAAGAGTTGGAAAAAATTCAAAAGAAAGATATGTTGCTACTACAAAATTTAGATCAATCTAACCATGAAGAGCATGAACAAAAGATTCATCTAGAAAAAAAAGGAGGAGAGATCAAAAGATTGAAAACTGAAGTTGCTAATCTAACAAAAGAGATGGAAGAATTAAAGACACATGACAATAAAAGAAAAGAAGTACTAGAAGAGACATAAGAAATGGTCATCTGTCTAAAAAGTCAACTTGAAGAAACTAAGAAAAATTAAAAAGAAAATAAGACCTAATTAACTAAAAAGGAAGAATCATGCCACATGTTGGAATTGGAAGCCATCAACCTCAAAAGGATCTAGCTAGAAAAAAAGGAAGAAATCAAAATATTGAAGAATGAATTTTTTTATCTAACAAAAGATATAGAAGAGTAAAAAACATATGATAAAACTAATAACTGCACAAAATTCTTGGATGATACAGAAGAAATAGTCATCAATCTAAAGACTCAAATTGAAGAAGATAAGGAAAAAGAAGAAGCCCTGAAGATTCAATTGACTACAAAGGAAGAAAATTGTCACACGCTGGAAATGGAAGTTATCAACCTCAAAAAGAAGAAGGAAAAGACAAAATCAACTGTCAAATTCCATAATAGCTCATCTATCCTAGATAGTATATGGAACAATCAAAGACCAACTAATGACAAAACCGGTCTTGGATACAATAAGAAAGAAGAAGGTGTCAAACAAAGAACCATTCAAAAACATGATAATGAATGATACTCAAAAGAAAAAGGTCCAGTCACAAACCTAAAACAAACCATGAACTTTGTTAAGGAAGGAAGCTATAAAAGTTAAAAACAAGAAACATATCAAAATACATACTTATCATGTCACAACAGACCCAAGTATGGAAACACATTCAATGGTTATTGATTCTCTTGTAATAGATTGGGTCACAAAGCATTGGAATGCAAGAGTCATGAAAATAAAAATTCAGGAAGGTCTAATTACTCAATAAGATGTTAGAGATGTAATTATGTTGTCCAGGCAACAAAGTTTTGTCATACAATGAGATGTTAGAATTGTGATAGGTTTGGTCACAAATCCCAAAACTGCAAAAAATCAAGATGTCAATCCATGAGAAATAATTCATACAAGTCAGGAAGAAAATCTAATGAAGGTTGGAAGAAAATAAGAAATGACAAGTCTCAAAGAACAAATCTAGAAAAGAAATATCCTACAAACAAAATATCTCATGAAAGGGTATTGATAAGAAAATCTAAAATAGAAAGCAAGAGAGATGACGTGGAACCTGAAAATGAAGAAATTGATAACAAGAAAATGATGGGTGAAGCTCCTAATAAGGAATGTGAAATTCAGAGATTTGAATACGAAACAGATCAAACTCAGGAAAGGAGAGTTCCTAAAGAAGAAGATGATAAAATAATAAATCCTGATGATATCATGGAAATCAAGAAAATTAGTAAGATTCACACCCTTTTCCTTTAGGACAGAGGAGAAGATACTAAAACCCTATGAAATAGTAAAAAATCAAGGGGAGTATTTAATTTGTTCATCAAATGAGGAAGTCATTGGATTGGGTTTAAAAGAATTTATCAGTAAAAAACAATTGGTATCAATAAGACTACCTATTTGAACACAAAATCCCAAGATATCGAGATAACAACTAGCACATTCATAGGGGGAGAAAAAAAGTAAAAATTTAACTATTTGTCATTGATGTCAAAGGGGGAGAAAAACTGTAAAACAAATTTGGTATAAGTAAAAGTTCAATCCTACAACCTGAAAATGATATCAGTGATAGGGAGAGAAAAAGTATTTATTTTACAGATATGTTTCCCTCAATGCCAAAGGGAGAGATTGTTGGAATTATTTATTATGTGTTTTAATTGATGGAAACATGAGTCAAACATGTACAATAATCAGAGGAAAAAAAAGATGACCTTGGGGCAGAAGCAATTCATGATAATTGTTGATAAAGATATGATCAAATAGTGATCCTATGTTCCTAAAGCTCAGGATATATAGAGGAGATATTCTACAAAGAATACAGACACAAAATCAGATCATGCAATGTTAAGGTATTTAGAAAGGATGAAGGAAATATCATAAGAGAGAGTGCATTGCATAAGTGCTATCACGATTGAAATCCCCACAGTAAAACTTCAAAAGAATCAAGGAAGAATCATGTCCGTTGATATAGTTCTCAGGAAAATATTGGATCGTAAGATAATGCAGACGACTGAGCCTACACAAAATAATACCTTGTGAAGGATCATGGAAATATAATCGCCCATTCAAATTTTGGAAGTAATCACAACCAACAGATCAGTTAGAACCATTGATCAAAGCCAAGTGGAAGTATAGTGTAAGTTTTGGGACATCAGAACTTCTCCACTTCGATGAGCATTGGAGATAAGGAAGAAGCACAAACTCGTGAAATCACGAAGTCACAAAATCCCGCCAGTGGTTAGATCAAGGGGGAACTTTAGATGAATTCCTTACCATCTGATCGAGTTTATTGGAAAGACAGTGTAAGCCACAATATCCCAAAGTCTCGGATTAAACAACCTCATTCATACCATTGATCTAAGATATCCTCAAGAGAAATACGAGTCATTGGATCAGGTGATCAACTATGAAGCTAACCACTTTGGAGAAAAGGACTCTAAAACAGGTAATTTTACCCGAAGGCCGAAGCCCCAAAGTCATGAAATCTCATCGACCATCGGATCAGAGAAAGAATAGTAAATCTCTTCAATCGTTGATCTGGAGTGAATGCGCTAAGGAAGAAGGTGGTCAACTCTGTCCTTGACCTACTTTGATGAAAATTAGCTCAGATAAACCAAGAACTCCCGAACCATAAGATAACACAAATGAAATAGCCTACACAGAAGAATACCTTGTGAAGGATCATGGAAATATAATATTCCATTCAAATTTCGGAAGTAATCACAACCAACAGATAACTTAGAACCATTGATCAAAGCCAAGTGGAAGGATAGTGTAAGTTTCGGGACATCAGAACTTCTCCACTTCGACAAACATTGGAGATAAGGAAGAAGAACGAACTTGTGAAATCACAAAGTCACGAAATCCCACCATTAGTTAGGTCAAGGGGGGACTTCAGATGAATTCCTTACCATACGATTGAGTTTATTGGAAGGACAGTGTAAGCCACAATATCCTAGAGTCTCGGATTAAACAAACTCATTCATACCATTGATCTAAGATATCCTCGAGAGCAATACGAGTCATTTGGTCAGGTGGTCAGCTCCGAAGTTGACCACTCTGGAGAAAAGGACTCTAAAACAGGCAAGTTTACCCGAAGGCCGAATCCCCGAAGTCATGAACTCTTGTTGATCGTTGAATCAGAAAAATAATAGCAAATATCGTCAACCATTGATCTGGAGTGAATGCGCTAAGGAAGAAGGTGGTCAACTATGTCCTTGACCTACTTTGATGACAATTATCTTACATAAACAAAGAACTCCCAAACCCCAGAGTTCTGAAATAAACAAAGGTGGTAGGATCAAGATAGTCTAAAATATATGGTGGTATATCTATTTGACACTTCAACAATAATCGAAGGATAGTATAAAAAGTGCCAAAAATCTCGAAGCCATGAAGTACCGAAGCCACGGAGTAAGACATGTGGCATAAGACAAATATGACAGGTGGCCCAATCAGATGGTGACAAGTGTCAAGGTATAGTTGGAACTTTAAGTATATGAAAGTCATGAAACTAGGTGACATGTGGCATCCACTTAGCCAATTCCACATCAAAAGTGATGTCATAAAGCTACATCACTCTGGGATTACAGCCTCCAGGGATATCCAGCTTCCCCTACCAGCAAACATACTTGAAGGGATGAAGGACGAAGTCATGAAATAACATTGGTTGTTAATTTAATATTATTAGGAATATTTCTTGGTCATTTGATTAATCCAGTGGAATAAGATTAAGTCATGATCATTGGATTAGTCAATGTGATCAAATAAGTATGAGGATATCTAGTCGTCAAAAAAAAAGTTAAGATCAACGGTTGATTAGAAGTCCACCACTCCGGCTATAATTGGAACTAAGGAAAGGCATGAATATCTAGGAGTCAGGTCTCTTTCGTGAGTTATCCTGATTATTGGATGAAAAAGTGGAAAGATAGGATAAACAGGGCCAAAGTTAGGAAGTCATGAAGTAAAAGAAATTTGTCCACTTATTGGATGATTAAAACATGTCCATTGATCTAGATCATGAAAGAGATACATGAGCGAGAAAATCCATCCATAAAACAAAAGGTAAGATCTACGGTGATGAGCCTATTTTGCACTTCAACGAAATCTATAAGAAGTGAATAAAATAACAAAAATTGTGAAGCTGCAAAGTACCAGAGGAAACAAGAGCTGTCCATATAACAATTGAATCCCTGCCATTGGACATATGAGGGATAAAATAAATAAAAAATAAAGGGGAATAATTCTGAAGCATGAAATATGCGGTTCTAGTGACAGTCATATAGTAAGGTAAGGAGCTTAAATCGATAATAAACTCAAGGTTACTGGACTGTAACATCCCGCTCTGGCGCACTAAGAAAACTTATTATTTGAGGACACTTGCTCGCAAGTGATCTGGACTTTTATGATGTTAGACCATTTATACTTGATTATGATGCGATTGACAGATGACATGATGTGTTACAATTTGATGTAGACATGTGCTATTGACTCAGTTTATTTGAGTGTGCAGGGTTTTTGACATTGAGGATGCAGAGGCATCAGTGGAACCCCCTTGGACTCCGAACTGAGTTAGGGAGGGTGCTTTTGGGTTGATATATTTACTGTGATGTTTCATTGACTGATGATTTGATGTTGCCATTTCTGACATGATTTTTGATTATGCAGGCTGACGATAGCTTTCCGACTAGAGTCACATATGGAGCAAAGGGGCCACACACGATTTGCAGAGAGGTTGAGGGAGAGGGGTGGACAACATCCCTACCACCGCCTGCTAGCACTCCCGCCGTGGCCCAAACTGTAGGTTAACGATTACCTAGTTTGAGAGGATCCACGATGCCATGAGGGCAGACTGCGACAGTCGCTCATGATGATTGTAAGGGGTGCGCAATAAGGCGAGGGCCTTATTCCTTAGAACCCTTAGTCTCCCACAAGTTCACCTGGCGGAGTATTGACTCTAGGGGTTATAGATGTCTACCAATCAGTCCAGTTGGCGAGTGGCACGCTTGGAGCACGTGGTGCATCCTGAAGGGCACGTCGCACAAAAGAAACGTAGTTGGTGAGTGGCACCCTTGGAGCACGTGGTGCATCCTGAAGGGCACGTCGCAAAATAAATTCAAGAGGCGAGTGGCACCCTTGGAGCACGTGGTGCATCCTGAAGGGCACGTCGCAATAATGTGGAGAAAGGAGTCAGCCTAAATAGCCCTAATACCTCAACACCTGAATAAATCCTTAAAACAATTCCCCTAACCTGGCGTCGCCAGTTCAGAATTTGAGCCCTATGTCAAAAAAAATAAAAATTCAAGAGTATACATTAAATATTCATTACCCCTATGATGATTTGCAACCTCCACCTAATCCGAGGAGTTTCCTTCCTTAATTAAATACATAAAACAATTCCTCCGTTAATTGAATTCATAAAGTATTTCCTTACTTAATTGTGTACATAAGGCCTTTCCTCATTCTCGGTAATAAGCTTGACAATTTGTCCTTTTAGGAAGGTACTACTACTTCACCCTAACATAATAATCAAAACTTAACCATCTCCTAATAACAATGCCATTATATTCTAGCACACAACAACTCTGCAATTCAAATAACATTAGAATTTCATTTCCTACTAGCTAAGCATTAACAATACAAGTGCTAATAATAAAACTGAACAAAAAAAAACCCACTTAAGCTAATGTGAGTCTTCATAAAGGGTGTAGGGTAAAATAAAGAGATTTAAAAAAATAATTCAATTAGGGGGTTGTAAATTTGAAAAGAGGAAATTAATTAGTTAACTAAAGGTAGTTTAAAAGAATATATATATATATATTATGAATTTTATAAAAATAATAATAATATGACAAGATGCTTAGGCGCATTTACCTTTTGAGTTTTCAAAAAAAGAAATAAAAATAAATAAATAAAAGGGGGGGGAAACTTAAAGGAAATGGGATTTAGGGTTTTTGGAGAAAACCTAATGGGATTAGGTCAAAAAAAGAGGATAAAATAAAGAGATGGGGGGAAAAGAAGGGGACCTGCTATGAAGTATTGTTATGGTGCCAAAATGGAAAACTGGACTGATTGCTTGTAGGAGTTGGGGATTTTCTCAGCTAACTTGAGTGGTAGCTCAGCCTTGGAGGCGAGCTGGGAAGCTAGGCTACTGTCTGGATTGTGTGTGGCCCCTTTGAGGCTCGGGGGGCTGAGGGGGAAGCAGAGTACCCCTAGCGTTTGGCTGGGAGGTACCGGTGAGTCCTCTACGGTCGGCAAGTAGGAGCATCAAGGAGCACGCGGAGCCATCCAGAGCGGGCGAATAGAATAAGGTATGTTTTTATTTTTGATGAATGCTAGTCTGTGTTTGCTTCTGAAAAATTGGATGGTTGTGTTATTATTGAATGAATGCTTAAGTTTTGTGATAAAGATTAGTTCAGAATGGCTGCAATGAACCTCAGGAATCGACCCCCTTTATTTTGCTGTAAGAATGTTAGCAGGGCAGTTATGGGTCTGCGTTTTGGCACCGTTTTAGGGTTCTGGCATTTTTGCTTGGGGTTTTATGGCTATTTCGTTTACGTTGTACATGGATCAGTCATGGTTTTTGAAAAATTTGTTTGGGGGTATGAGGCTATTCGTTTTCATTTGTATATGGTTCAGCTATTTCGTTATCGTTGTTTCCATGCACGTTGCATCTTGTACTCTGCGGGCGTTGCAGATATATACAGTGGGTGTGTTTTTAGTGGGTTTTTCTTTAACCTTGGGCGTTTTTATTTTTACCCATTTACCTCTACGATTCAGTGGGTTTTCCCCATTTACCTCTACGATTTATCAATCCATATCCTGCATAGAATTTCGGTCGGCGTCCACTTGATTGCGATGATAATCACCTTGCCTGTGGTTTAAATGCCCAACCCTGTGCATGGATAACGCTCATGTAACTTACCTTTGACTTGACAGAACTCTTTGACTTAGACCAGCGGCTGTCGTTCTGTTTAAAAATAAAAAAGAAAAAATATAAAAAATTCAAACCGACCCTCCTTTGGGTTCTCAGCTATAACCTTGATTGCTGATGGAAATGTCCACACTCACAGTGGTCCTTCTGAATTCTGAGGGGTGTGATGTAGCATGAGCTGGCCGTAATTTAGTTCGGCAGTAATTTTTGTTTATTCATTCTATTGTTATTTTTTTTATTTTTCTATTGTAATGACAGTTGATGGGCAATATGAGTTACGCCCGAGTCCTACCTCGTTTCACCCTTCTACCTGGCAATAAATTAGCATCTACGCCTTACTTGATTTTAATTAAAGAAAGGGGTGGCGGGTAATAAAGGACAGGAAGGGGCCAGTTCATCATATTTAATTGTATCCAGTCATCGGGTTAGATTTATTAGGGTTGTCGATTCCCATTCCTTAATGGGCGAGCTGGATTGTCTTCCTAACCTCCCGTTCTATTGCTTCAGAACTTTTTTTTTTACGTAGGGGATTAATTATTAAAGGTTGTATTTACAGAACGCCATCTTTCATTGGAAATTGTTCTGGTTACCTTGAATGGAAGGTTAATGTGTAGGAGGTAAATTACTCAGCATTAACTGTGAGCTCTAGCGCATGGGCAAATCATTACTCTGGCCGATCTTTAGCCAATCTCTCTTACCGTTGATAAGTTTATTTAAAATACAGGCTGGAATAAGTGTGAGTAGGTCCGTTTATGGGAAACGGTAATTGTTATAATTTATTATATGTCTACCTCGTAAATTCTAAATTCTAAACAGAGCAATCATTGGATAACCTACTCTGGTCATATGTTTTTATATTAGGTTAAGCGATGATATGTGAAGGGTATGATAGTGGTAATTTAATGAAAGGGTTGTAAATTAAGAGAATCGAGTGCCTGCACCTTCTTAATGGTGCCATAGATTTGCTAACCTGAGATAGCGCTGTAACCTATGCCTACCACCTCACCCTCGATCTGCTCAATAGATCACTGACACCGTGGCTGTGTTATTACCTTTTTCACGCTGAGATTGTCCACAAGTTGGGCTTTCTGTAAATTGACATTATTGCTGTTCCAGCTACCTGCCAGTAAACGCCCACCAACTTCTAGATTTCTAGAGATAATCCACCATGGAAACGTTTACCGCTGGAAGAAAAATAAAGCGCCCTTGACATACTGATAAATGGTCGTGAGTTATTAAATTGATTATTAATTTAGAACTGGACTTTAACGTTTATTTCGAATGATTACGTAGAACGTGAGTTTATAAGTTCTAGTTCGATGATAAATTTCAAAATCACTTTGAAAATTCAAGTAATATGTCTGTATCATGTCTAAATGTGGTTAAAGAGTAATTGAGATAGTATGTGCTATGTATCGGTGTAGTTAATATTATTTTAATTGAAATTATCTTTTAATTTTAGTGTATGATTTTAAATTGTTCTTTATTGATTAAGAATTTGTTTTGTTAGATTTAAGAAAATATATTTTTCATATAAAATAATTGAGTATTCAAATAATCCGTATATATCATGTATGAATGAACAATTAGATATTCAAGTAATCTGTATGTATCATATATAAATGGGGTTAAAGGGTAATTGGTATTATGTATTATAACTTATGCTTTTAAATTGTGCCTTATTTATTAAAAATTCTTTCTATTAGATTTAAGAAAATATATTTCTCATATAAAATAATTGAGTATTCAAGTAATGGTTTTTAGGGTAGGTTACTCTAATGGAAGGAAGAAGTTGAATAATTGTAATTCCTATTTGATTTTGATAATGAGATTATTATTAATAATGTTTGGTTGTTGATCATTAATGTAATGGTTTAGGGTAGTTAGTTTCAATGTGAAGGAAGAAGTGGACTAATTGTAATCTTATTGATTTTGATAATGAGTTTATTGTTATTAATATTTGCTTAATTGCAATGGTAATACTTGTTTAAATTGTAATAATAATATTTGTTTTAATTTGCAATGTTAATGATGATGGTTGAATCGCAATGTTAATATTTGTTTAGTTGAAATGTTCGTGATGATGTTTAAATTTCAAGGTTATTATTCATTTAAATTGAAGTGTTAATAATAAGATCTAAATTGCAATGCAAACATCTGTTAGGTTATTCCAAGGTATGGTAATAATTTGGAAGGAAAGGCAAGATAATATGGAGAATGTAAATGTTCGAGGGTTTACCATTATGGTATTGATATCGTTGCTCAAGTATGGCGATTAACAGAAAATGCAATGCGCTTGTGATTATTGCTTGTCCCTGAACTAGTGAAAAATGACCTTATAACGAAATAATGGGGGTTGAGATTATTGGTTTTTACCTGATGATAAAGTCTTCATCCGTTAATGATAATTAATGGAGCAATTTATCTTGATTGATGTCTTCGGGTCTCAATAGTCGTTGGTTGGTTTTGATAGTGTCCTTGGAATTGCATCTCCCGTAGAGGTCTTGATTGTCCCTGATTTGTAGTACTTCGGGGTAGTGCACTGCGTGGTCTGCTTGTGTTGGGAGGGATGTAGACACCTTCAATAGCCTTAGTATTGTTTGTGTGTTTTTCTCTGTCAAGAATCCAGTTCCGTATCAAGAGTCTCGAGCCCTTTAAAGGTAGGGTTCCACTCTTCCGACACACCTGATGGGATTACTAGTTTCTTCCTGAGCAGTCGGCCAGGAGCCTATCTAACCTTCTCTCTCTTCAGAGCAGAGAACTAAGATTAAATGCCCTACTTTCCTATGTAGAAATAGTAAGACCTACTACTACAGATTCTTCCTTCTGTGTTCGTATGGTACCAACCCATTATGTCATTTATTGTTGAAGATATGGTGGGGCGCCCTTGTCTTGGGTAGTTTTTGCTTGCAGTTACTTGTTGTGCGCCTTGCATCTTCTTGTTGTGATCCTCGTGGTTGCGTCTTGTTAGTCTTCGGGCGGTGACGTAGAGTCATGTGTGTCTGTTTCCCCTCCTACATGCGCGCACACACTGTCAAAAAAAAAAAAAAAAAATTTTCACCTGTTGTTAGAGTCGTTGTCGTAACTAGGAGGGTTGTTGCATATGGTATCAGAGCCGGTTCGACCCGTGACTTGGGATTCTCTACGGATTTCGTTGACAGGATTAGATTGATTATACTATTGCTGATCAAGTTGATGGTGTGCATGCAGGTAATCATGGTTAGAGGACGCTGTGGAGGCAGATGACGGCGTGCTAGGGGAGGAGGCGAGACGCCTCCAGCAGCATCCACGCCTGAGGGGTCTAACCCCCAGGGAGGCGAGTAGGTTCTCGGACAGGAACAGATAGTAGTTGGTGATGTT
>JASDQU010297760.1:0-14051 GCA_032191745.1 Picea mariana | reverse complement strand
TAATTATATTTTCAACTCTTAGTTCATTGGAGCGACGGTTGTAAAATTGTTAATTACCTTGTTGATGTAAATTTAAAGTGTGTCTTAATTACTTGTTGATTTCAAAACTAAATTAAAAATATAAACAATTAATTGTAAAATAATTGATTCCTTTCTTTTAGCTAGTTATTTAGTTATTGTAGGTTGCATGTGTGGTTCAGAGGTTGATTTAGTATCTTCTTTCTGGGACATAGTATGATTCTAAGAATATATGGACTTGCATGCTAGAGTTGTTAATAATGTTAATTAGTTGGTATCTCAACAACGTTATGATGTTTTTATTAATAAGATTAATGATGTTGAAATGAATAAGGGAAATTTTATAATGATGTCTCAGTAGTATAAAAGAAAAAAAAATCTTATTGCTATTTCATTTTATCGTTATCTTGTGTCATTTAAGTGGATGTTACGGGAAGAAGCTAAAGTCATTATTCTACTGATTCAACAAGAGTCATGTCATGTAGTTGGAAAATAATTTATCTCTCTAGATCCTCATTATTTTTATATAATAGAGGATTATTTATTGCATGTCAAAGAAATCCAATTGAAATTGGAAAAATGTGGAAAGAACTATTAGGAGAAGGATGGACAACTCATCAAGTTGGTTCTGCTGAACCTAAGAACACCAACTGGAAATCACACAAGGAAGATGGTAAGGATTACACTTTTGAATCTTTTTGTGGCCTTTTGATTACTGATCAGCATAGACTTATTGAAGAAGGCAATATTAGTTGTATACATCAAGCTCACTTGATCAAGGGAAACAAAAATTTGGATCCCAGGGAGAGAGAACAATTTGATGCCTCTACACAGAAACCTGCATGCCATGGCCATAAACCTAAGGGACATATAGATGCACCCCAACGCCATATAAGGAAGAAGACATGTTAGTACTGTGGAAATATTGGACATATGAAAGAATTCTACTATAAGAAGAAAGACCACTTAGATGAGAAGGTTAAACACCATTTATATGAGAAGGTTAGCTGACATGTGTCCTATGAATGACAACCCACTGATAATTTCACCTTCCAAGTTGGAACCTCTCAATCCTTGTTGTCTCATTCTATGTGGAACAAATGGGTAATCGAATCTAGGTGAACTCATCACATTTCTAAGGATGTCGCCTTGTTCATGTGGTTGGTTGAAGCTAAAGAGAGAAAAATATATGTTGCTGATGATTTTTCTCTGGATGTTGTTGGTGAGGGTGATAATTACTATCGAAAAGGGAAAATTGTTGACATCTATCATGTGCCAAACATAAGTGTAAATATATTTTTTGTTACTCAACTAACCCAAAAAATAAATTTTGTTGAATTTTGGCTAGATCGATTCTATGTTCTTGATTTGAAGAAATGTAAGTCGATTGTCACTGGAGGGATTCTCAACCTGATGGATAGTTTATACAAATTTTGTCACACGACTTTCCTTGACACGGAACCAACTACTTGGGTTTCTAAAACTGATTAGAGAAGTCAAATTTGGCATGAATGACTCAAACATGTGAATTTTCTGAGTCTCCAATCAATGGAAACTCAGAACATGGTTGTTGCTTTACCTGAAGTGTTTCCCCCTGAAGGGGTCTGTAAGGGTTGTTTTCTTGGGAAGCATCATCAAGAACCATTTGAATAGAACAAAGCATGATGCAAACATAACCTATTGGGATTGGTTCACAGTGATGTATGATGGAAAAATCTACCTTCACTAGTAGGTGCAAGGTATATTTTGACTTTAATTGATGATTTATCTCGCTCTACATAGGTCTGTTTTCTAAAGAACAAGAATATTATCTTTGAAAATTTCAAGGAGTTTTGAGCCTTTACTGAAAAGCAATGTGGTCGACCCATCAAGTGTATGAGATCAGAAAATGGTGGTGAGTATGTAAATATACCTTTTGAAGAATACCTAGTTCAATATGGTATTGACTACCAGCAGTCGGTTCCTCACACACCTTAGCAGAATAGCATCGAAGAACTTAATAATTGGATGTTAGTCGAAATGAATAGATTTCTTTTGTATGATAAATATCCACCTCCTTTCTTTTGGGTTGAAGCGATGTATTGTGAAAACTATCTAGTCAAATGCATTTCAACTTGACTTATTCCTTATATGACTCAAGTCGAATGATGGTATGGAAAGAAGCCTTCAATCGACCACCTCTGTGTGTTTGGATGTTTTTCCTGGGCTTATATTTATGATGATTGCAAAAAGAAGATGGACACAAAGAGTCATGCTTACATCATGATGGGATACTCTGATGAGTCAAAATTCTATCCATTGTTTTATCTTTTCAAACGGAAAATTATTATCAGACAAAATGTGTGGTTTCATAAGAAGTATTTTGGAATTAAGTTGTTGAATGACTCCTCTAGATGCTTGCAGGATGATCCCTTTCATGTTGTCTTTGAAATTGGTTCTCTTTTTCAATATTCCAGTCATTCGACTAGAAAATCAAACTTTGTTCATGTTTCGACTAGATCATTGACCTCCAAGTCGCCTATTTTGTTGTCCATTGTTTTGACTAGTCTACTGACTGAAGACCCTCTAACGTTTGATGGACCTGCTGCAAAGAATCCTAGTTCACATATTTCTTGTCTACCAAGGTGGGATGCTAAGACAATTGAAATTGTTGGAGATGATGATGGTGATGCCTCCTCTAGATGACAAACTCAAATTCAAAAGTAACATGCCATCATTGCCTTGATGACTCGTGTACTAGAAACGTTTGATCATGTTTCCTACTCGAATTCTCAAGGAAGACCTAAATGGGAGTAGACCATGCAGACACAAATTGATTCTTTGTTGAAGAATCACACGTGGGACTTAGTTCCCCCACCACAATAAAAGAAAATAGTAAAGTGTAAATGGGTCTACAGGACCAAATTTACCTCTAAAGGTGTTGTTGAGAGACATAAATAATGCCTCATTGTGAAGGGATTTTCTCAATAAGAAGGTATCCACGACACTAAGACCTTTTCCTCTGTCGCAAAGATAAAATATGTTCTACTGATTCTTCCCCTTGTGTCTTGTTTTTGATGGAAAATCCATTAGATGGATGTGAAGAATGTCTTTCTTCATGGAGACCTATCTAAATAAATTTTCATAAAAAACCCACCTACTCTTATGACAGATCCTTACTTGGTTTTTAGACTCAATTAGTCTCTTTATGGTTTGAAGTAGGCTCCTAGAGCATGTTTTGTTTTATCACATGATTTGTAGCTATGCAAATCCCAACACAAGATCACCAAGTCTTGCATAACTACGGGATATCCTACCATTGTCACCTTAGTAAGAAATCCCATTGTTTTATTGATAAAGGAGGCCCACCACGGAGGAGACTTCCCAGTGACCTCAAGGGATCAAAGTAGTAAGTTTATTAACCAAGCCTATCGCCCCCTCTCTTGATCACCCAATGAAAATTTTAGGTTTGTGAAATGGATGAGGTGTGGAGTTGTTTCAGTACCTTCCTGGAACAAGAACACTTATAGCATATATGTAATTGATTTCCATGTATAAACATGCAATCAAAAACTCATAAGACACTAGACAATGATAATTTTCTATAGTTGGTACAAAATTGTAGTAATACAATAGTTTATAACAACACATATAATCTTCTAATAGTGGTAATAAATATGCCTCAGAATTACAACAATAGACAATAGAAACTAAACATAAACTTAGTACATTAATACCCAATTGTTATATGAAATTTATGGTAAGTTTACATGACCTCTAGATCAATGTATGCCACAAATAAGTGAGTATTTAGATGGATGCAATAAACGTTTACAACATTATAAAGTTTGCAATCAAATTAGCTCAAGTTTTTGTTAGTTAAGTTAGTAGATAGATTGAGAGGCTGAGAATAAAGAGTTTTTTTTATCACTTTCACCACAAGAGAGATTTAATGATTAGTTCCTTAGGACTATGAAGTCATTACAACAACAAACAAAAATAGTCTTGGAACTTGATATAGATGAAACCAAGAGGTAGGAATCAATCTCTAAGGTGCTATCACATTAGAGCCTTAGAGATTGAATCTTGAGGAGGAAAATTTGTAGGGTGCAAGCACGTTTGGGCCCTAGAAACCTTTTCTCCTTGTATATTTTAAAATTTTACAATAAATTACTGCAAAAAAATTATTAATAAAAACATTAAATATACAATGGCACACACACACACACACACACACACACACATTACACAAAGAATTTTCCCCTGGAAACCCAAACCGAGAAAACCAACAACCTATTTAAATTCACACCTCTAATAGTTTATTGATCATATTCTTCATTCTTTACAATACAATATACATATAGGATCCAATGGTGTCCAATCCCCTAATCCATTGACCTATATTAGTCAACAACCCTAATTCTTTAACCAAAATTAGAAAACCATTGGAAAAAGCAATGTGTTGAAAAACCGCCAAAAACAATGGGTGAATATCCAAAATAAATTGGCGAAAACCCTCCCCAAAATTAAGTGGACCTATAGTCGTGCATATAGGGAGTTACATGGTTACATAGTCAACAATCCAGGGAAGTAATTCCCATAGATCCTCTACACCAAGAGAACTTCTCAGTGCTCACATAGTTTGTTCATGAATCTATAAAATTATTCAAAGTGTCCACATTCACCAACAACACCTTCTTGTATATAACCATGTCTCTCACAAAGTGATATTGAACATCAATTTTCTTTGTCTTTGAATGATAAGTCAGGTTCTTCTCTAGGAATATTTCACTATGACTGTCACAATCTATTCTTACAACTTGTTTTACCAACCCAATACCTAAACACAATATATGTAACCATACAACTTCCTTGCTTGCATGAGTGGTTGTCATGTATTCAACTTCTGTAGTTGAGAGTGCCACTACAGATTGCATTTTTTTCATCCAATTGATTTCTCCTCCAAATAGGTTAAACACATACTCACTTGTAGATATTCTATAATCAATATATCCATCCCTATCTGCATCCACAAAACCATGTATGTCAAACACTCTATCCAATCCCAGACTTCCTTGGTAACGCAATCCATAACTAGTAGTGCCAAAAAATACCTGAAAACCCCCTTTATTGTTGTTCAATGCTCCTTTCCTGTTTTTGACATATACCTACTCAAAACTCCCACTGCATGTGCAATGTATGGTCTAGTAAAAACCATTGCATACATCAAACTGCCAACTATACTTGCATATGGAACATAGTAGATGTCCTTTTCCTCTTCCTGTGTCTGGGGACACTAATTCACAGATAAATTTACACCTACAGAAATATGAACCTTGATCGGATTACATTACTACATATTAAACCTATGCAATATTGTCTTGACATATTTCCTCTAATTTAACCAAAGTTTCATGTTTTCCCAGTCTCTTTTCATTTCCATGCCCAAAATGAAATTTGTAGCACCAAGACCCTTCATGTCAAATTTACAAGACAACTGATTTTTCACATCTTGGATAATCTCCTTGTTGTTTCCTACCAACAACATATCATTCTCACACAAAACCAAATAAATAATATGATCCTCTTTTTTGCTTGTGAAGCCAAGTCCCAACATACAAGTATCAAATTTTTGATACCACATGTTTGGTGATTGATTTAAGCCATACAGGGACTCTTTCAGCTTGCATACGAGCTTCTTGTTTCGCTTTACAACAAATCCTTATGGTTTCTTCATGTAGATTTATTCTTCCAGGTCCCCATGTAGGACTATTGTCTTCACATCCATATGTTCTACTTCAAAATAAAATGCACGAGTAACATATAAAATAAATCTAGTAGAAGTTAGCTTGGAAACAAGAGAAAAAATATCACCAAAGTCAATTCCCTCAACTTGGGAATAACCTTTTGATACTAACCGAACTTTGTATTTCTCCATTTTTCCTTCTACATTCATCTTCTTTTTAAACACTCATTTGATGCCAATGATATTTCTTCTAGTAGACAACTCAATTAGATTCCAAGTCTCATTCTTATCCAAGGTTGTCATTTCTTTAGCCATGGCCTTTTTCCAGATTTTTCCATTCTCTGAACCCACTGCCTCCCTAATAGTTCTAGGATCATCATCAACAATAAACAAAGTAAAATTTGAATGGAAATCTGGTGGAGTATACCTTTCTGGTTTCCTTCTTTCCTAGCGTATGAGGTTCTTATTCTTATTATTCCTATTCTTTTGTAGAGTCTGATTCATCATCCTTCAACTCAAACTCTATTTTCTCTAGTTCTTCCTTCCTTACTATGAATTCTTGTTTGAAAACATATTTGATTTCTCTAAATACCGCACCTAAGATATACACTAACTTCTTAGTTTTTGGGTTCCAAAGATTATAACCTTTCAAAACATCTTTATACCCAATAAAGATACACTTTTCAACCTTTTTTTATATCTTACTCTTGTTTTACTTTGGAGCGTGAACGTAGGACTCACAGCCAAATACCCTGAAATGTGTGAGAGAGGTTTTCTTACTATTTCATACCTCGTGTGGATTATTTTTATTTAGTGTTGATGAGGGTGATCGATTGATAAGGTAACATGTAGTACCCACCACATCTACCCAGAATTCATGTCCTAACACGACACCTATGAGCTTGCACCTTGCTTTTTCCATCAAGGTCATGTTCATCATTTCTACAACTACATTTTGTTGAGGTGTATATGGAGTAGTACTCTACCTTGTTATATCACACTTCTTACAAAATTCTTCGAATTCATTTCCGCAAAACTCTCCACCATCATCCATCCTCAACACCTTCATTTTTTTCTCTGTTTGATTTTCCACAAGATCCTTAAACTCTTTAAACCTATCAAAGACTTCAGATTTATTCATGAGGAAATATATCCAAGTATTCCTCAAGAAATCATTTATAAATGAGACATAGTACATAATTTTTCCCAATGATGGAACCAAAACAGGTCCAAACACATCACTATGCACCAACTGTAAAATTATCTCTACCCTCGTTGCACCAGAGGGGAATATTACCCAATTGTTCTTCAAATATACACAATATTCACATAACTCAAAATCCATAAAGCAGTTAGATATGTATTCAACCATACCTTTACCATGTAGTAGTTGGAATCCCTTCTCTCCGATATGCCCCAATCTTTGATGCCACAACATAGCCTTTTCTCTAGATATTGTAGGAGACTTTTCTTCTTCAGCTCCAATCTCGGGAAAAATGGAACTATTACACCCATCACTAATAGTGTTTCCCTGTAACTTATACAAAGCTCCAATATTAATGCCCTTCAACAACTCCATTTCTCCTCGAACCATCCTACGAGTTTCTTTTTCAAACACTATTTTTACCCTGGCATCATCCATTTTCCTTACATAAATAAAATTTGAGGGCAATCCTAGGATGTGCAGAACACCATGTAGTGTTCTAATCCTTCCATCCATGAGATTCAACTTGAATTTTACTCTTCCTATATTCTTATAGTGCCCTTCTTTTCCACATCTCCAACATATCTTTAAAAACGTTCCAGGAGATTTAGTATACCCTTAGATTTAGATATCCCACTTGAGGAATTAGATCTATTTCTTTCATGTGAGCACTTGCTTGCAAATAATTATTTTGTCCTCTGTCCTTTCATGTTATTTTTCCTCATGTCCTCCAACAATAAGGATGAGACCACATCATAGAAACTTAAAGTAGTTGTATTACTACCTATGGCCACAACTAGACTATCCCACAAGTTTAGTAAAGAGCACAATAAACTAATACACTTATATTCATATGACATTCTAATATCAATAGATAATAACTTACTTACCACAATATTGAAGGCGTTCAAATGCTCTGTCATTGAATCTCCATCTTTCATCCTTAGGTGATAAAAATTCTTATGCGGGAAAATTTTATTTACTAGAGACTTAGACTGATACAAAGTCTCAAACGTATCCCATAATTTTTTGGTTGTAGCTTCCCTGACACATTTAACAATAATGAATCCCAAAGACACAACCAGATTGTTCTCTTCACCTTCCAATCCAACTTTTTCCAATATTTTGTTTATGTTCCCGTAGGTGTAGTACTTGGATCCACAACGATGCATTGATATTTTTCCACCAAAAAATCTTCCATCTTGAGCTTCCACAGCTAAACATGTTTCCCATTAAATTTGTCTATCTTTATTTTCAAACTTATATCCATTTCTTCTCACCTAAAGAATCGATATCATAGATCTTCCACTATAACAAGGTTTACTACAGACCCGAGCCAAAACCACTGACCAGAAAGGCATCCCCTTGAAGCCAATAATTACCCTGATACAAAATGTATATTTTAACCTTGTAGAATAAATTATTGCAAACAAATTCTTAATAAAAATAGAAAAGATTCAATGTCGCACACACATTACACAAATACTTTTACCATGGAAACTGAAACCAGGAAAACTAGTAACATGTTTAGAGCCGCACCTCTAATCTTGTATTCATCATCTTCTTCATTTTTTACAATAAAATATACATATAGGATCTAATGGTATCCAAACCCATAATCCATTGACCCAAATTAGTCAAAAATCCTAATTCCTTTACCATAATTAGAAAACCATGTGCCGAAAAACTACCAAAAACAATGGGCGAATATCCAAAGAATATACCACATACCCAACACTCCCTTATTGTAGCTTAAACTATGTCAACAATCAAGAGTCTAGGGATAAAATACTAAAGTGTTAGAACTTTAGGGATTTACGAGTATAACCCTACGTATGATTTCCTTCACAAATTTATGGATGAAATTAACCTTGTGATAGGAGGAAGCACTTATGCTCCTCTTTTAGGGTTTTACCAAGCAAGATCTTCGATATGAACTAGTAAAGTTCATCATAAAAAATTTAATATAATGAAATGAAATTTCACAAATTTACTTACTTCACCCAAATATGACAAGAATAAACCCTAATTGCAGCAATACCATCCAAAAATCAGCAAAGGAGCATCCACACTTGACCTCCAGGAGATAGCGCATAAGGCAAAAGAGACAATAACCCTAAAAGGGATAAAATTTCAGATGTGTTCTCTAACAAAAGGTGAGTAGTTGTGATGATAAAATGAAACTTGTCTAACCATATTTATATGGAAACCCTATCCATCCAAAAGAATCCAATGAAAAGTCATGTCTTTACATAAGAGGGCCAACCCCTTAAATTGGCCCTTGCAATATACAAAATTTAATTTTTTACATGAAACAAAACCCGAGGAGGGTGTCATAGGCTCTCCAAGTGAAACGTCAAGAATGGGCAATGAGAAGTTAGTCTTCCAAAGGCCATATGTCTTTCCAAATTTTCCTACCATGGTATTCTCCTATCAAGTGACCTCTAGATCCATCTCATGCATCAAACCCTATCCCTCCAAGATGACATCAAGGGCTAGGAGGTGACATCCTATTCCTCCAAAGACCAACATCCAAGTGGAAAAGTGTGCAACCTCATCCTATAGTGATTCCCACATTCCTCCAAAGGCAATTTCTTGTTTCCTATAGGTGAAATATTCATCATCCATGTTCCTCCTCATGTGGGGTCCAACATCCATCCTATGGGTAAGATCCTGCAAAGAAAACAAGTATGCCCTCCAAGGGTACACAAGTCATAGGTATCATGCCAAGTAAGCCACATTTAATACAAGAACCACCCAAACATGTGCATGTGCATATAACCCCCCTTTTCAAGCTAAACAAATGCTCAAAGACCTTAGACGTTTTTCCTAATTTAGGTATAGAAGGGGTGTCATGGTGCCCTATTGGGTAAGCCAATCCCCAATTCAAAGAATGTTTCCAAAGAGAACCCTATCTAGGTCATGTGATGAGTATGAGGTGGATTGGGGAAAGACTTTTGTACATGGGGTTCCTTACATATCAAGGGTTCATAATGTCTCATTTATGGGTGCCTTTGTGGAGGGTGTGTTGCATGCTTCATTTGCAATGCAATATTTTTCCAAACCATTGCCTTTAATATATTATGGTCCAAACATTGAGTGCTATGTGAAATGGAAAGTAAAGAGCACCACAGTGCTAATTCAAGTTAGAAATGCATAAAGTTCCATATGCAATAGAAAGTAAGAGACATCACAAAATGAATTTCCCCAATAAGCACGACACTTATTAATTATATGTTTAGAAGGTAATTGATTTTTATGGAGAATAATTTTATTGTTATAAGGACCTTAGGGAAAGCAATTGGAAGGATAATGATTGGGTTTTAACACTTTTTAGCTAAAACAAATCTAGGCCTTTAGCCCCTTCTTCCTATAAAATGAGGTACAAGCCCTTCTTGGGGTCAATGAGTCCAAAATCCCAAAAGATGTGGAAATATAATGGGAATATGTGAGGAAAGTTGTAAGTATGAGAAAGAATGGTACGATGACCCTTCAAGGAACCACCCAGTAGAAACCCCTTTCCCGAGGGTGACTAATTTACTAGGGGACCATGTCAACCCCAAAGTGAAACTAGGAAAAAGGTATAAAAGCAAATGATCCATAATCAATAAGGGATTATTTTCAACATGTTCAAATGCTTCAAATATTAGAGTGGCACTTTCCAAGAGACCAGAATTGTTACCTATTGGAGCAAGACTTGTTGTCGTCTTGGAGCCAAGATGGTGTAGTTGATGTTGCTCTACTGAAATGGTGATGATGATGAATTGTGGTGAAATATAGGGGCTTTGCGAGCTGTATTATGCATCAAGATCTTAGGAAACCATGTCTACTACTTGCGGACCTCGATACATCTTGTCCTCAATTACCCCTAGACTTGAGGGGGTAACAGTATGCTAAGATCAACATTGTCTTTCTTCAACTTAGCTTCAAACATTGGGAATCTAATCACAGCTTGTATGTACTCCATACCATTAGAGACACCTTGATTCTTGTTGTGTATGAATATGACCTACTTGTTACTGGAAATAATAATGATCTCATCCTCATATTGAAGAATTAACTTGTTGACTCCTTTGACATGACATATCTTGGTACTCTGTATTATTTTTTGGGTCTTCACGTATTACCACTATGTGATGTCTTTTTCATTTCTGAGTCTAAATATGTGATGGGTATTTTGACAAGTTTTAAGATGGCTAATTGCAATCCTTGTGCTAGACCTTTTCAATCTAGAGTAAAGTTCAGAAGAACATGTCAAACACCCGCAGTTGATGCTACACTTTATCGACAATTGGTCGACACTCTTCGTTACTGTTCTCATAGTCGACTTGACATTTCCTTTGTTGTTATTGTGGTTTCTTGTTTTATGTAGGACCCCAAATAAAGCCACTAGAAATTAGTCAAACAAATTTTCCACTATCTCAAAGGTACCACTCATCTTGGTATCAAGTATTGTTTAAGTTTAGACTCGTTGGTTGACTTCACTGAATCCAATTGGGATGGTGACATTGATGATCAGAAATCCATTGCTAGCTACATGTTTCATTTTAGCATTGGACTGTTGTTGTGGTCATACAAGAAATAGAAGGTAGTCTCTTTGTTGACTACAAAAGAAGAATATCGTGGCATCGTTCAAGCAGGTACTGAATCAGTACAGATCCACCAACATTTGAGTGTACTTGGCCTTCCTATTTAAACCTCGACTACAATCTACTGTGATAACCAAAGTGCCATATAGGTTGTTGAAAATCTTGTTTCCCACAGTAAGATGAAGCATGTTGAGCTCCATGCTCACTATTTGAGATAGTTGGTACATGAGAATATTATATGTCTTGAATACTTTAATATATATGTTTATCTTCAATAAGCCTTTAGCTGAAGCTACATTTATCAATCTCCATACGATGTTTGGGATTCAAGAAGATAAAATTGTGGGGGGTGTCATGATAACATAATTTCACCTCATGAATCTCTAGAGGCGTGCATTGATGGGGGGGTGTTGGAACATCAAGCATTGATGGTTCATCAAAATTATCCTAGATTCAGTCAGTCGACCAGTTGACGTACATATGGATAAATTGTTTTGGGAAATCGACCAGAACTCTACATTAGTAGTTCGAGTAGTCGACAGTCCTGTTGATTGGAAATTTTACAAATAATTGAATATATTCAGATGGTGAATCCAACAACCTAGAAATCGACTAGGAGATGGACACATGGACGATTGGGTTGAGCATCCTTGTCGATATGACTCAATAGCATGAATTTGGTGGAGTTTTTTGAACTTATGCTTATACTGAAAGGGGGGGTGAATCAATATAAGATATTATTTACTTTATTTAAACATCCATCAATCATTCATTCACCGAGAAACAATAACCACATATAAAATCAAATCACAATGCATAAAATTTAACATGGAAAGCCAATTGCGAGAAAACCATAAAACTTAAATTTATGAATTCATGTAGGTACCAACCTACTATTAGAAGCGTTTGTATGCACCAACTTACTGGAAACACCAATATCCTTAATGGAGCACCAAATTAGAAAGATGTAGGCACCAACCTATTGGAGACACCAATCTCCTCAGCTGAGCACCAACTCAATAAGACCTGTATAGACACCAATCCAAGATTGTCATACATAGATTACTTTTGACTTCACCTGCATGCTTCATACTTTAGACATAGCTTCAAACCCTAGTCACATTTATCCTTCATGTGTTAGCGGACCTCATAGCATCATTCTCATAATATGATACCATATTGCAACATCACAACCTCAAAGAAACACACATTGCAGCATCACAAACCTTTAACCCTTAATAGTGCACCTTAAGAACAAGAAAAACCCAAGAAAAATCCTCAGACTTCTATTGCACACCTTTAGATCCAAAAATGACACCCCAACTCATATATAAAACCTCAGACTTGATCTCTTTCTTGGATGCAATAAAAATATGGACATATATCATGTATTTAAAGTATTTGTGTCCTCACTTTCAGGGTGAGCCTATAAAGATTGGATGAGCCAACCTAATTTTTCCGGCTGGGTTGTCGAACAAACAAAATCATATCTCCTCATTCGTAGGGAGTTAGTGGGAATTCCATATACTTTTTTAAAGGTATCATAATACGATTTCCAACCATATAACCTATTCTCCCATTTGAGCTAGGTATCTAGGGAAACAATTGTTGGATCATGTTGTCATTGATGCCAATGGTTTGATTGATTGATGTCAAGTGATTGATTGATTGATGATTGATGTAATATAATATGTATTTTCCTTGATGAGAATGCATAGGTGAAGATGGATCAATGAGTTGTTGTTGATATGATGAAGACAGATCAATGAGTTGTCATTGATACATGATGAAGATGAATCAATGTGGTTTCATTGGTATATGATGCATTGTTGGAAAAATGTATAGATGACTCATTATTGTCTTATCATGATTGATAAGGTCCAAAAATGGATGAACTCCAAAGTGGTCCCCTTATGGTGAAATCCCTCATGGGAAGACGCTTTGCAGATTGAGTTATCCTAGAAGAATGGTTGGAGGACCCATGCTCTCATTATTGTATTATCATGATTGATAAGGTGCACAAATGGATAAACTCCAAAGTGGTCCCTTTATGGTGAAATCCCTCACGGGAAGACGCTTTATAGATTGAGTTATCCTAGAATAATGGTTGGAGGACCCATGCTTGTATGTGGAATAATGAGATGAAGATCAAGGAAATTGTTGGTGAAATTATCCTAGATGGATAGTGCTTGTCATGCCATTTCCGGTGGTATGTGGAATGTCACATAACTCCTCATGGTTTGAGAGTTATGGCCTTACGAAGATGAAGGACCCCCACATGAAGGCTTGAAGCCCCCAAGGTCAAAGAAGTGAAAGTGACCTAAAAGAAGAAATCATTAATTAAATGATAAAGTAAAGTGACAAAGTCAAGGTGGATTATTTAAATAATAAAGAGAAGTGACAAAATCAAGAAATGATAAAGTAAGGTGACAAAATCAAGAAGGAATATTTAAATGATAAAGTATTGGAGAACTTTATATTTATGGAAAGTGGTTAACCCTAAAAATAAGGAAAA
>JASDQU010297759.1:3057-14051 GCA_032191745.1 Picea mariana | reverse complement strand
AACTTTTGGCGTTTCATCTCCTAGGGTTAGGTTTTTAGGATGTCGAGGGATTTTGGAATTCTTTCTTATTGTAAAAAGGCCTTCAGAGCCTCATTGTAACATGCTTATGGTGAATGCGCGCTACTGTCACATCTCTTCTCAGAGATAAGACGCCACTATTCTAGCAAGCTTGTTTCCGCTACATTTTACAGTTTCAGCTTATTTCGTTATTGAATAGAAAACCAGTTTTACTGTATCTCTGTTATTTTTTGTTAAGCACCTATTAATAATATGTATTCATTTCGTTCTACTCATAAAATCCGGATCAAAATTGGTGTATGAGACCCCTTGTTTGTTAGACAAAGGAACCCATTTACACAACCATTTAACTACTTATTTATCAATGTGTACATATCCTACCCCTCAGAATTTGACCCTATAACCTTTCCTCTATAATATCCATAAATTCATATAATATTTATCTAAATTCATTTTAGATTACTTAAAATATTAACCTAACTTTAAAAATATTATATTTAATAAATTTATTTTCCATAAGAATGTGGCATTTTAATGCTTTAAAAATATTATATTTAATAAATTTATTTTCCATAAGAATGTGGCATTTTAATGCTTTGAGAGTTGAATTTATAGTCATTATAATCATTTTCATGAATTTATATTATATTTGAAACATTGAGACATTTAATTAGACACATTAAAACATTTAATTAGTAGATGGCATGATTTATTGAAATTTATTTATCTTGAAAGGTTAAGTGTTAATGACATAAAACGTGTGTATGTTTTAGGTTTTTAGTTGAATATAATAAATATTACATGAAAATTATTAATGGTGGGTTTTAATATGATATTTTATTAGATATCATTTTAGGGATTAACTACATAGAGTAAGTCATTAATCTATAACCTATATTCGTGACTATCAATCACAACTGAGCAATAATTCTCATGACCACTTATGATATTTTATATTATGAGGATTAACTAATTTTCAAATTTAATTTTTTATGTTATATTGGAAATTTGGTGTTTTGGAGGTGAAAAAATGAAGTGTACTTAGAAGTAGTGGTTAAATGTGTGTGGTTATATAGCATTATTTATAAGTGAATCAAAACTTGCCCTCTATCTTTTAAGACACGTGATAGTTTAAAGTCAAACGATTGGAAGGGGATGGGAATGACTTCTAAACTAGGTTTATTGCATGAAAGTTGTTCTTGTATAAGGATTTTTTCTATTGTTGGGTCGATTGTAGTGGTGCCTTGCATGGAGATATGTTGTTCGAGTCATCCTTGTCTTATACATATTCCTTTTGGTGGTTTCAACGCATCATGTGGGTTTCTTGTTATGCCATTTTGATTTACTTCAAGATTAGTCATTTGTCATCCCATTGTCAATCTCCAGGGTCGATATGCTCCATTCCTTTAGTTTTTATCACTTGTGTTAGGGAGAAGACTCTAAGGTGTTCTAGTGGTACAATCTCATTTGAAGATATTATGTGTTTGTTGTCATTTTTTGATTTTTTGTTAAGGCTTCTTCAAAAAATTCATCTACCATAGATTCTTCAAAGAAGTGTTAACTCCAGGCTTCAACTACCCTTCCCATCTCTCTTTTGGTGGGCACATTAGTGTGGAAAAAGTAGAAGATATTCAGATACTTTCCTTCTCATGTATCTAGTAATGTGTGTACACTATTGAGTTTATGAGTTACCTCTAAAACACCATAAAATTTTCTCTCTGATATCAAAATAGATCTCCAATTGGTTCTAGAGTTCAATAGAAAAAGAGAAGATAAAACAACCTTAATATTCAATATGATCTTAAAATATGAATGCTATCCTACAATTATTTCATCCATAATTATGCAAATTAAATTCATACACATAGAACTAGACAAACTAGAAATAAATAAAATGCATAAAAAAAAGTATAGCAACATAGTATTTCATGGCATAATCAGATTACTTATCTTTCTAGGAAAATAATCCTCCAACTAGCTAAAACAAAGGGCATTCCTCTGAACCTTAGGCTCTCTATCACACTTAATCTTTCTATGATAGAGGCCCCCCCAAGTTGAGGCTACGAATCCACAAGGGTAAATTTCTAAAGTCTACATCTAAATCTTCTTACTTAATTACCCACTACCCAAAAAAGTTTGATAGGAAATAAACCCTTGTTATGCACCTAGTTATGTGATATTAAGCAGAAACATGAATACAACATAAATTACCAACGGAACAACAAATATAGAGAATACCACACCAAAATGATACCTTTATTGAAATGGGAGCAATGTTCACTTGGCTCTTCGAGGGGGATACCTTTAGCAGAGCAACACTATATTACAATAATTCTCAAGACAAAGGCTTCTCATACCCTCAACCCCTATTTATACTAGATCTATCTACCAAAATAACAATCTAGAGGAAGATCTTTCTAGAAGAGGAAGCTTCTATTAAGTCTTCTTACATTTGACTTGTTCACCTTATTAACTAGGCCTTATTTATTAATATTGCCCTTTATTGCATGGAAAATATATTATTCTACCTACATGACGGGTTAGGGAGGTTAGGTCCCTAACATTCCCTCCCCCTTAAAAAATCATTATCCTCAAGGCTTGAGATGAGGAACTTGATGTATAATGGTATCCGACTCCCAGGTGGCATCTTCTAGATGTGTGTCCTTCCATTGAACTGAAAATTCCTTGATGGTGCACTGATGGAGACGATGCTCACGCTGGTCCAAGACTATTGGTGGCTGCAACAAAATAGAACTTTCTTCATCCAACTCAGGTAGATTGGTCTCGGTATGAAACCTAGTGCCAAGCACTTTCTGTAAGCGGGAAACATGAAAAACAACATGGAGCTTAGAGTGACTGAGAAACTCTAACTGGTAGGCCACTAGACCCACTCTCTTGAGAATACAATAAGGACCATAAAATTTGGGGGTGAGTTTCTAACAGTGTTGGGATTTGAGTGAAGTCTTATTATAAGGTTGCAAAATAAGAAACTCATGGTCCCCTTCAACAAATTCACATTTAGAATGGTCCTGATCTGCTTTTTGTTTCATGTGATTCTGAGTCATGAACAAATTCTCTTTGAGAGTACGGAGAATGGCCATGCGCACTATAAGAGTTCAATCCACCTACTGAACCTTGGAGAAACCGAGCATGTATGATAGAACTGAGTTTGGTTTTTGTCCATAGATTGTTGCATAGGGATTCATGTGAGTAGCACGATGATAAGAGGTGTTGTACCACCATTCAATGAGGGGCAACCAATGAACCCACTAATTTTTTCTGTCGGATGAAAAACACCTCAAATAGGTTTCCAAGAACTTGTTGACTACTTCAGTTTGTCCATCAGTATGAGGATGGTATGTTGTGCTGAGATGCAATTGGGTTCCCTGGAGTTGGAACAATTCTTTCCAGAAAGTGCTAGTAAAAGTTGGATCACGATCAGAAACAATAGAATGAAGCATGCTATGGAGTTTGAAGATATTATCCATAAAAATTTGAGCCACGATGGATGTGGTGAAAGGGTGTTGAAGAGCACATAAATGAGCATATTTGGAAAGACGATCCACTACTACCATGATGACTTACTTATTGCCTAATTTAGGTAATCCAACAATGAAGTCCATAGAAATATCTATGTAAATAGTAGGTGGAATCAGAAGCGATTGGAGTGTGTCTGAAGATTTCATTGTCTCATCCTTATTGAATTGATAGGTATCACATTCATCAACAAATGTTTGGATTTCTTGTTTCATACCATCCTAGAAAAAGGAACGTTTGACATGTTCATAGGTTTTGGTAAAACCAGAATGCCCAAGTGTAGGTGAAGCATGAAACTCAGAGAGTACGATCGATTTAAGATTCATTTGCTTGCTTAAATACAAGAGACCTTTATAACGAAGCTCATCATGGTGCCATGAGTACCTTGGAGAAGATTGAGGATCTTGTTGCAGTGTTTGGATTAGTATGGAAATTTTGGGGTCTTGCAACCATTCCTGGCGAACCTCCTAAAGTCAATATATGAAAATGAATGAGAGGGAAAAAAGGGACCCTTCTTCTTCATAATTACTTGAAAGGGCATCAACCACAACATTTTATTTTCCTTTTTTGTAGATGATCTCATAATCATATCGAAACAACTTTGTTACCCATTTTTGTTGCTTCGGGGAAGAAATTCATTGTTCCATAAAATATTTGAGGCTTTGATGATCAGTTTTAATCTGGAAGTGTTGCTCCAAGAGATAAGGATGCCAAATATCCACAATATGCAGAATAGCCAACATTTCCTTTTCATAGGTGGATTGGACCAAATGGCGCTCTGACAATTTTTTGTTGGTGAAATCCAAACGTCGACCATTTTGCATGAGGACAAGCCCAATGCCTTTCCCTGAGGCATCACATTCCAATACAAAGGTCTTGTTGAAGTTAGGGAGAGCCAGAACAGGAGTAGTGCACATGGTCTCTTTCAAAGCTTGGAAGGAATGGTTGGTTGCTGGAGTCCAACTGAAAGAATTATTTTTAAGGAGTGGTGTGAGGGGAGCTGCAAATTTTTCATAATTTTGAAAAAACTTGCAATAATAGCCTGTCAAACTCAGGAAGCCATGCAAATATTTAATATTTTTAGGGCACGACCAATCCTGCATAGCTTCAATTTTCTTCGAATCCACCATCCTTGACAATAATATGTCCCAAGTACTTAACTTAAGAGGCTCCAAAAGAACATTTAGACTACTTAAGAATTTTATTTTATTGAGATAGTAGCTGTAGAACTTGATCCACATGGGTAAGATGGGATTGACAAGTTTAGCTATAAATGAGAATATCATCAAAGAAAACAAAGACAAAATGACATAGGAAAGGATGGAAGACATGATTCATGATACTTTGTGTTGGAGTCAGAAGTCACTCCTGGATTGCAGCAGGAGTAAGCCTGAAGCCCATCAGTTTATGTCCCTATTTGTTGATAAAGGGTGATGAATGGAAGTAAAATCAGAACAATATCGTTCTAACTCGAAAACTAGGGCAGGCATGCACAAGCAGATGAGGTCTTGGTTTAACTTCAGACAGTAAGTTGTAATAAGGGTGAGTAGGAGGAAGATTTATGTGAGGACATCCGAAGGCCTACTGTAGGTATCGAGCTTCTAACAGTCTGTAGAAGAAAAACTTGAACATAAGAACCTCTTATATCCAAGAGCAGAAACACTAAAAGAACATAACAACGTTATAATAAATCCTTTATCATAACACAGTCATGACAATTCACATGAATCAGTCAATCATGAACCCTTTTAGTATGAGATCGAAATCAGACGAAAAAGAGAGTTGTCTTACATTAAACAAGAAAATTTCATATGCAGATACCAAGCCAGGAAAACCATTGCTTCATTAAAACATTACAATCGGGAGCTTTGCTCTACCATCCATCCTTACAAAAATACAAAAACTGAGTATATATACTCAGAGCAATTCACCCCCTTGGCAGCAGGAGGGTCGCTGAGACATTAAAGTATAACTTAGCATGTGTGGGATCTTCTGATCAGTCGAGGACATCAGATCGACATGGCTCTTTTAGGAAAACCTGCACACAGGACGATCTTAGGCAGACTACCTGCCAGAACCTCCATGCCTTACATTTATGGCTTGAGCTGAGGTTTCAGCTACCTACTCAATTCTCATTAATTGCCTTCCTCCATGGCAGGTGGTCAAGACTTCGAGCACAAGGGAAAACCACATGCTTGCTTCCTAGGGCTCAGAGGCTAGCCTCCTTTTTATTTCAGCTCCGCCCTCAATGTAACCCATGGCCATGACCTGGCACCTCGCTCCAAAGGTGCTTCGACACTTCTCCTTTCGGGAGATTCCACCATTCTAGCGTCCAGGATCCTTGGTGACTAAAACTATGAAACGACCCTCCATATCAATGATTGGACCTGGCTTCAAAATCAATGGACACGATCCATTTTCCCTTGAACACATTGGCTCCGCACCCCTCATATGATTTGTCCCCACTCCATACGACCATGTGCCAGGACCATGGGCCCGCACCCAAAGGCGCCTTTGCATCTTCGTGTATCGCGGATGGGAGGGAGTCGATCCTTATATTTCAAAGTCACGATAGGCGAGATAGTGACCAGACTCAATCGTGCGCCATGCATCCCTTGGTTGGATGGCTGAGATCCTCCCTTGATCAATGACCACGATCACTCATCACTCAATGAGCGTTTAAACTCAACCGACCCCCACTTTATCCCTGCTACCTTGTGACCGGGTGCCAGGACCGCGGGCCTGCACCCAAAGGCGCCTTCGCATCTTCGTGTATCACGGATGGGAGGTAGTCGACCCTTGTATTTCAAAGTCACTATAGGCAAGATAGCGACCAGACTCAATCGTGTGCCACATGTCCTTCAAGACTAACGGTCTCGATCCTTTCAGGGATTCTCCTTCTCCTCTGAGTTCTCGCTCCTCTCCCTCCAACCGCCTTTCCATACGACCCTATGCTATGATTGTGGACCCGCACCCAAAGGCATCTTTGCATCTCGCATATTGTGGATGGAGGGGAGTCGACCCTTGTATTTCAAAGTCGCGATAGCCGAGATGGCGACCGGACTTAATCAGGCGCCACGTGTCCTGACTAGATTGGACAACCACGATCATTTCATGACTTTGGCCCTAAGGGATGAGCCCACATGCTAAACCTCGTGCAACTCTGTGGCTCTGGATTACCCGATGACTGTTGATCTGCTCCATTGATGGATCCTCGCTGCTGAAAACAAAAATGCCCGCTCGCTTGATTTTAAGCCCGAAATGGACTTCTTCTGTGTGTTGCGCTTGACGCTCACGAATGTGACCTTTGAATAAAATGCATTTGATGGGTTTTTCAAAACCCATCTCTTTGCTTTTTACACCAAGGGCCCGAAATCGGAGAGAAACACCCCCCTTGCAAGAATTGGTGCTAACACTTTGAAAAGTGGAGGGAGCATTACAGAGGCCAAATGGCATAACCAAGAACTCATAGTGACCCTCATGAGTTTTGAATGCAGTTTTGGGAATGGCTTCTTCTTTCATACAAATCTGGTGGTAGCCAAGATGGAGATCAAGTTTGGTAAAAATACTAAGCACCATTCAATTCATACAAAACGTCATCAATGACAGGAATGGGAAATTTGTCTTTGATTGTGAGTTTGTTGAGTGCGCGAAAATCATGACGCATGTGCCAAGTACCTTATTTCTTGAGTACCATGACTACTGGAGAAGAATAGGGGGGTACTGGGGAGGATGACACCAAATTCTAGCAATCTTGAACAATCTTCTCAATTTCATTCTTCTGGGTGAAGGGATGATGATAAAGGTGAACATTTGGGGGAATACTTCCCGGAACTAGAGGAATGAAATGACCATGGACACCGCGAGAAGGGGGAAGTACCTGGGGGGTCTGAAACACAACTTGGTGTTGAGAGAGGATAAATTGGAGGTCGATATGGACAAAGGGTGTCTCAATCGCCTGAATGGAATGAAGTTGAGAAATAATGCTAGAATGACCTTTTTTAGGAGATTTTTCATTCTCTGGGAACTGATGGTCTCTGGTGAACCTATTGTAATTCCTTGGAACTAGTGCTATTGGCCCTCCTGTTAGAATTGCATGGTTAATTTTTGGAAATCCATGGTGATAGGGCCAAGAGTGTGTCACCATTTAGCACCAAGTATAATGTCACAACCTCCCATGTCAATAGAAAACATATGAGATTTCAGGTGGTACTGACCAATTTGTAGGTGCACATTTTCACAATGCCCTCCACATTTCATGGAACCCAAATTGGAAATTATGATTTGGAAATTATTAACTGAACGAATATAGCAATTGAATTCTTGGGAAATGCGGCGATGAATAAAATTATGCATGCTGCCACTGTCAAGGAGAATGATGACTTTCATTTGCTTAATGTAGCCAATTAACTTAAGGGTTTGGGGAGCAAAGAATCCAGTGAGTGCATTCAAGGAAATCGATGGTTCAGCTTCTGATGGATCAGAGGGCGGATTAAGATCATCTGGTGGGGGTAGCTTGGGTACAAGGGAAGCATTTGCCTCTTCTTCAAGAACATCCTCAAACATAGCCATACAAATCTTTTGTTTCTTACACTTGTGCCCTGGAAAATACGTGTCATCACAATTATAAAAAAGACCTTTAAGTTGGCTTTCAACCATTTTGTCCCTGGTCAATTTCTGGATATTGAGGGGAGTGGTAGGAGGGGTGAGAAGAGTGGGTTTAGGGTGAGGAATAAGGGGTGTTTTTTTGGTTTGGGATGAGACTACTTGTTGTGCTTCCTTGGCCCATTTAGAAGCTTCCAACCAAGTTTGAGGGTGAGCCATGAGGATATGGGAACATATTTCATCCTTGAGGCCATTGATAAAGCATTCTCAGAAAAATCATCTATCATGCCCTCCATTTTGAAATCCAATTTCTCAAAGGCAATTATAAACTCTTCCACTAGGCCAATTTGTTTCAACTTAGTCAAATGACCTAAATGATGGGTGTCCATGTCAAATTGGTCATAAAGCTATGCAACATACTGTGTCCAAGACACATACCCTTGGCATGCCTTTTTACGTCATTTCCACCATTTCCAGCATTCAGGATCCAAATGGAGAACACCATAACAAAGTTTGGCCAACTCATCGGTGATGTTGTGCAAAGAGAAGCAATGTTCCATTTGGGTGACCCGACCCATGGGATATGAGCTAGGAAATTTGTTCATATCCACTCTAGGAAGACATAGGTCATGCTGAAAGTGATTGGACATAAAAGTATGGAATTGGAGGAAGTATCACCTTCGGGGTGCAAAGGTTAGTTAGATGAGGGAAGGCCTCCAGGAATATTCAATTTGGCGAAGAGATGGACAACAAAGGATTCAAGCTGGATTTCAAGATGGTGTTCCATGTGGGAAGAGAGATCCTTCATCATGTATTGTTTCAGGTCTTCCATTTTAGCATCTATGGTGGAATGCATGGAGTAATTGGTGGTGGAAATATTAGCATTGATTTGTCGCAATTTCTTGTGGGTCATGGAGAGATCAAATGACAAAGCGTTGAAGCGTGATTCAAGGTCTTGGTTGCAGGTGTGAGCCATGGTGAAAGGGGGGCACATGAAGGGGGTGGGTAGGTCTGCATAGAAAATGGGTTACGGGGCAGAGTATCATGATGATCAGGGATAAAAGGGGAATCCAATGGGATAGGTCCCAAATAAGTGTGTCAAGAAGGGGGTGGGGACCACAGGGAAGAAGAAAGAATAAAAAAGGATAGGTGTCATGACGATCAGGATGGAAAGAGGAATCCAATGGGATAGATCTCAAATAAGGGTACGCGCAGGACCCAAACTCGTTTTTTTTTAATTCCTATCTGAATAATACTGCAATGTCGAAATGTTCAAATTCTTGATAGGAAAAAATGTGTAGTAATTTTGCAGCCCGAATGCAGGAGGCGAGGTTGCATGACAATAGATCTTGTTTATTCCTTTTCTGTTATGTTTCTATCCTAAGGGTTATGATTTCCAGGGTTCCTACAGAAAAGGGTTTTCCTTGTGCCATAGCTCTCTGATATGCATACAAGGTTGAACAGTGGTACTCTTCCCAATATCTTGGAGCAACATGACCTTCTTGTCTAGGATGCGTGATAGTTGTACATGAATATCTCCTTCCAGTTCCACCTAAATGAAATCCCAATAATTAACATGGTTAGGGTTAGGTATATACTTTTTTAACATTGATACATGAAACAAATTATGATCTTTTATGCTAGCAGGCAATGCAAGTTCCTATGCAACATGCCCTATCCTAGCTAAGATCTAAAAAATTCCATAGTATCGGCCTGCCAACTTAGCACAACTTCCTAACTTCAAGGGGATCTTCTTTAATCTAACTTTCAAGTATCTGTGCTTCCCAACCTTGAACTCTCTTGGTATTTTTCCTTTGTCTGCATAACTCCTTTTCTTTCCATGTGTTGTCTTCAAATGTTTCTTCATTTTAACCATCTACTCTTCCATTTATTTGAGAAACTCTGACCCAAGTACTACTTTGTCTATTGGATTGTCCCAACTAACTGGAATATTTCACTTTCTACCATATAAAGATTAAAATGGACTCATATTCAAAGAAACATGATATCCATTATGATATGCAAATTCCATCAAATATAGGTAACACTCCCACTTGGATGGCTTATCCATCACACATATTCTTATCATATACTCAATCACTTGATCAACTCTCTCTTTCTATCCATGTGCCTATGGATGATATGTTGTACTTAAGTTCAAACTTATTCCAAATCCTTTGAACAATCCTTTCCAAAAGTTTGAAGAAAACTTTGGATCTTTGTCTGAATCAATTGCCTTAGATATTCTATGCAACTTGGCAATCTCTTTCATGTAAATTTCTATTATATTACTGTATTTAATATTATTGGTAATTATATATTGATTACTTCTTTTTCTTGTTCAATTGACATGAATAGAGTAGGTTTGTTAACAAGCAACACATGTAGACACAATTCACATCTCAACACCAATTACTGCATACTAATGTCATTTGTTATGAGCTTGGGTAATGGAAACACATACTTTATTATTTACTGCGTTTAGTATTATTATACGAAGCACTTCTAATTTCTACTCAATTAACATTAATGAAATAGAGTTGTTAACAAGTAACACCTATTACTGGCACACATATCAATATATTACTAGAATGCATATACCATGCACTTCCATTTCTTGCTTAATAAACACTAACAAAACACATTGTTCAATATGTTTACAATTCAAATTTTAAAAGAGCTATCAATATAATTGGATTGAGAACACAAAAATGCATTATGCTATCTAAGAGAACACAAAAATACAATGGAGCATCCCAAAAGAATTTTCCAACAATGGAGCATCCCAAAAAAATTATGCCCCAAGCTTTAAAGAATAAGCATGGCAATATATC